>JAKSZP010003262.1:0-48834 GCA_022478985.1 Massospora cicadina
ACATTGAGACAATCCAGCTTCAAGAAGATCTTCGCCTTCTCCACATAGCGTGTAATCTGTGAATACAAAGGGATGAGATGAAGGTCTGGTACAATAACGTTATTGAGGTTCCCATAATCTATGCAGGGGCGTAGATTACCATCTGCCTTCTCAACAAAGAGAAGCTGGGAGCAAACAGGGGAGGTACGCTGAAAAATGGCACCTTTGGCTAACTTATCCTTTATCCACATATCCAACGCATCTTCCTCCCGCACAGTCAATGGGTAAATGAGGGAAGCTATATTCTCAGATCCACAGTGAGCTTGAAGTCACAATCAAATTATGAGTGCTCAGAAAATGTGTTAGTGGAGGCTGCATCAAAAAAAATCCAACACCTCCAAACAGGACGGTAGAAGAACCTCCACAGAGGGCTTCAGCAAAGGCTTAGCTTAAAAGTGGGAATATTGGGCCAATGAGGTAGTTTGCCCTGGGAGTTATCCTCTGACAAATAAACAATCAACCTGTGACCATTGGACAAAGACAAGGATAGAGTGTTTTCTTTCAAATTAGTCCTGACGTCAAACTTTCTCCACCACTCTACACCTAAAATAATGGGAAACAAGAGGTTCCTGATAGCTTTAAAATGGTCGGACAGAAGATAGGTGCCCATCTGGTAGTCCACCAACCCCATGACATTCAGTGCAGGGATACCTTGAGAAGCTGCACCTCTCACCATACCACCTGGTGAGTAACTCAACTCAAGGTAGTCAGCAAGGTTGTGGACAATAAAATTTTTAGAGGCACCGGTATCCACTAAAATAGTTGTGCTGATCTTTCCCAAAGGGGATGTGAGGGTAGCAGTCAATAGAAAGTATACAGAGTAAGATTTATTCAAAGCAGACAACGCCCCCACCTTACCTAAAAATTCTTCTGGCTTGAGCAAACCATAAGGTTATACTTTGGAATCATAGAAGGTGGAGGGATAGTGGGCCACTCTTGCTACTGATGCCACATATCCTACCACACCTTCTGTAGGTGCATATACATGATTATATTTAGGAAGAAGTTCCTTTTCCACTTTCTGAGTGCCACAGATCATGATAGAGGTCAAAAGTGGTTCTCAGGGGTAATTTAATATACCGGAATAGGGTCCTCATCCAAGCCATATGAGCTAATAAACAGTTCAGAGGTAGAGACCAGGTTTTCATTGTAAAACGCGTTTTTAGATGTGAACGACCCTATCCCTTGAACAGCAACGGAATGGCCAATGTTATCCAAATCCAACACCCCCAGGCCCATCTGCACCTATTCCACCAGCATCATCTAAAGTGCGGGTGAAGTAAAACTTGTTTATTTAAATTGAAAGTGACAAATTTGGTGGAAAGTTGGGGAATCACAACTTTTGGACCCAGAAGCGTCCATATCCACCAGGTACAAGCATGAAGGGTGGATATTTTCCAGTTGGAGGCAATTATAATAATACTGAATTGCTTTAACTGTTGAAAAAGAGGAAACTGCGGTGAGGCTAACAACAGCTGAATCTCACAGCTGGCGCCCACTGTTCCCACTTTGGAAAAGTTCCACACGGAAAAAGTTCATACATATAGAGTTAATTGGTTGGTTGACTAATGTAAGTAGAGTGTCTATAGCTCTCCTGTTTCCAGTGTGGTGGTGCTTGGTGCACAGAGCCAATGCAAGGAAACTAGCCATTAGTACCAAGGTTAGTAAATCTCAACAGAGGGTGCTGGAGCAATAATAATGTAAGGGAAGAAGAGCAGTCATGATAGCAAAAAATAGACCAAAATTGACGTGGTGCACCAAGTGGAAAGGGTTAAACTTTCCAGGTCAGAGAAAACCTGGGTGACCCAACAGTGCAGAATTTAAAAAACTTAATGAATTTTGAATGAGGTAGTTAACGTAGTATGAGACCTCCTTGAAGAGATCTGTGCACAGGTTTGCTAAAGATAACATAAAAAATGGAAAAATGGTGAAAATATTTTTTGGAAAGTTAACCAACAAGGAATGTTGGTTGGGGAAAATATATTTCAACTCAGATAAGGGAATAAGGGGTTTGCAGGAGTGGGCCCAAGCACTGATCCACTAATAAGCACATACTACCATCCTGATTGGTAGAATATGCTGAAACTGACTTCACTTGTGTCATTGATTGAAGTTGGATTTGACCCAAATGTGTGATTGCATAAATAGAACGGTTTTTGAAACCCCATTCCTTGACTAACTGAACTGAACTGTTTGCATCTGTTATGTAGACCATTTGTTTCAATGCCTGGGCTAATGTATGGGGCTGGGCATTTGGCCCCCCACTAGTACCAACCTGGGCATATTTTTTCCATACCCAGCATTAGTCTAGAGTATGCCTCAGGTCAGGGAGGCCCTGTAACTTCACCTTTTGGGCCTCCTGGCACCCAGCCTTATCCCTGGGGTTGGTCCCCACTATGATGTCATGTGATAATGACAGTTGAGGTATTTCAAATTTTTGAGTTCAAATGTTATTATTTTCTGTAAGTGTTACTGATACTTGAAATTGGTGTTATTAGAGATTTAGTTCTGAGGATCACAACGCACTTTGCATTTTTGTGATCAGACTTATAGTTCCTGAGATAAATAAGTTTTAGTGGAGCAATTTAGAAATTTTCAGCGCAAAAACACCCTCACGCAGACAAAGCCTAAAGGTGACTGAAGTCAGTTTCAAAATTATCAGTACTACTGGTGGAAGGGGGCTAAGTAACTCAATCACCTGACACCTGGTTTGCTGGGATTGGTTGAGCGGTTCATAAGATAGTGGTATGCCAAAAGTACATTAAAACATAACAGTCAATTTTTGTGAAACATGTGAGTAAGACATTACATACCTATGGATTCCATGTCAAAATGTTGTAATTGATTTGCAAAATGTTGAAATCGATTTGCAAAATGTTGGAATTGAAATTCAAAATATTGAATTTAAAATGCAAAATGTTGAAATTGAAGTAAAAATGGTATATATCATATAAAAAATATAATCCTTAAATTAACCTACTTTCAATATATATCTCTTAATATAATAAATCATAGAATATATAACTCATATCTTTTAAATTTAGTTAGAAAAGCTTATTTAGTGTATGCTTCATATAGTAATATTTTCAGTTATCTCAAAAACCTTAATTTTTATTATAAATATATCTTCTGTATATATATATTAAGAATATGAGATTAACCTATATAATCATACTGCAATTATATCTAACTTAATAAGATCAATATTTAGTATAATATTCGAGCAAATTTATATAAAAAGTTTAATTTTATCCACTGCCACCTGGCCATGACCTTTTCCCATTTGATGTCAGTGGATCTGCCGCCTGCTGCTCCAGTGTGGGGCAGAGGTGCTCCACCTCCCAGCATTTTCCACCCAGCAGGGAAAGGAAGTTGAATAGGCTCAAATAGTCTGCCAAACTCTACTGGCCAATTTGTCCCCCCATGGGACTTAGCACTTCATCTTGCGTGCATCCACCCAACTTGCCCCATCCTCTTGCCCTACCCAAATTCACCATCTGTTATTGTCTCCATGTTGACTATGGGCATTTATTCCCATATGCTGACAAAGCAATTATTGAACTTGCCACCACTGCCTTTGCGGCGGCTGGCTTCATTGATTTCCACCCTTATAAGGGCTATTTTGACATAGGCTTCCCAACGAAAGCAGAAGTGGCAGTGGCAGTGTTGACTCCGCTCATTTATAAAAACACCCCCATCCCCACCACCCAAACTCACCTCCCTGATGACACCACTCTAGTGGTGTCATTTGCCAACCTCCCTTTGCATCTCCCACCCCAAATTCTTTACAATGAGTTGATGACTGGGCTTTTGTCTTATGGCACTCAGCCCAACCCGGTCTTTGCCATTCCTTCTGGTGTGGAGCGCCTTGTGGGCCCTCGCACCACTGCCACTATTATTCCCCACCACCCTACCATCACCCAACAAATCCCCCATGTGCTTGCATTACTGCAGCACCTGAGCATTTCTTTTGGGCTCATGTCAATTGTGGTTGACTGATTTTCCCGATTGTTTTTCTCTTGACCACACTAAATGGTCCTGCCCCCATTCTGATTCCCTCAGTTCAATTTTTGAACCCATTTTGGCATCATCTGAATGGGGCATTTTGTTGCCCCCTCCTGCCCAACATTCTCACATGTTGACCCAATATGGGAAGTCAGCCCACTCCAAATCCAGCCACAATCCCCACCATGGGCACCAACTACCCAATCAGAGTCAGGCTTGGACCACCATTTGCACCCAAGTGCCCCTATCAAATCCTATCCTCCCAAATTCTCTATCCACTATCCACATAAACCAGAATCCTTGGGAGCTATTGGATCAGGTTGATGAGACAGGTGGGATTCTCATAAATAAGGATGCTGAAACAGGTGAAGAAAGCCCAATCAATTATGATTGGGATAAATTTTACAATTCAGATTTTGACAAATCCCTCTCCCCCAAATGATATGTTCCTAAACCCAATGCTGCCCCCTACCAAAGTGACCACCAGCTTGCCATTGCAGCGGTGGCCTCACCCCTTTGCAGCCAGCTCTGCAAAGCAGTGGCACAATTAATAGCTCAGTTCAGTAAAGGGCTGAGCACAATTGACTTTCCCCCTGATTCCCCAAAGTGGCACAGGAGGAAATCTCCAAATGGCTTGATGTCACCAAAACTGCCATCATGCATGTGGTGAAACTAGCTGAATACAACCCAGCCTCTAAAAATACCCACCGGATGTTCACCATCTTGGCCCAACTCCCAGATGCCCACATCCAAGTGGAGCATCATGTGGCAGAGTTAATGGAGGGTGTCTTCCAAGCTGATCTTGAGGTAAGTAACCAATATTTCACCTGTCTCCATCCCCACCATGCCAATGCCCCAACGCCATGGCTCTCTGCACTTATCCACTTCTACAACAACTGTTATTTTGCTAAACTTGCTGAGCCTGTGGAAGATCTACCTGACCCTCCCTCCCCTCTGACATGGTGGGCTAGCGGTCTCCACTACCTGCCTGGTGAGAGGTTTTTGTTTTGTTTGTCACCCGGTGGTGTGGGTTTTTCACGTTTATCAGCAATGTCCTCCCCTGGTCGGCGTGCCTCAAATAAATTTAAATATTTGGTATAATAATTAATCATAGCTCTTATCTTTTTGGAGGTATAAGGCTTTTGGTTTATTTAGTATGAAATAGAAAGTTATAAATATTTGATGCAAATATATATGTAATAAGATTAATGTCTTGAAACTAATAGATTTTGACCATCTAGTACTAAAAAAAAGAAACTAATAGATTTTGGTAAATTTGATCCTAGCATTTTCCCTTAATCTATCTTATCCTAAAGATATTATGTACTCCTCATCAATAATAGATACGACCTAGTATATATAGTTTTATCTAAGTCTAAATAAAATAGTTTTTTATCTTAGCTTTCGAATGTATTGATTTAACATGATTTTATCAAGATCTAGATATTGTGAGTACTAGGTCAGATTGTACTGTGGGATTAAGATTTTATTCATTTTGAGTATGCAAGAGATTCAGGATATCTGAAATGCTTTTAGCGCTCCTAACTATAGGGTATTTGAGGAAACTTAACTCCACATTAATAGTTGGATACATTATAGCAGAGTTAATATCTGAGGTTTAATGGCAAAGTTGGCATGGTATCGTTTTGAATGAGCGCAACTTATCAATCTAACGAAACTCGATGAAAGATTGAGATCACAACTCAACCTGAATTAGATCATCGTTTCGGGACTTTATAGATAAGTACGGAAAATTATTTACGCAGCGGAAAACGCGAATACTAGTAATATTGTAGTCGTGATAATTTTACAAGCCTCAAGGCTGCTTGCGTTTACAATCGCGGAACTCTTCCACTAGCATTTCCGATAGATCTAGGGCTTTACCTTTGGCTTATCGATTCGGTGAAGTATGTTAAGCTTCAGCTTTCACTAGGATATTTTCGGCCGGATTGCTTTTTTGCTGCTACTCTTTTACTTCATCTAAATACGTACGCCATTTTTTCAGCTTTATGGTTTGGCTTTATTGTAGCTTTTAGTTTTCTTTCTGTGATATTTTTAAAACGCTTTCTTAAAATATCGCTTTTATAACGACTTGTTTCGCAGTTGACGATAGATCTGATACCGAATTTTGGCTTTTAGATAATCCGGCATTCTTTTTGCTTACGTATACTTTAAGAAATGGGCAAAAAGACAGGCAAAAGCCTTATGAAGGCAGCAATTAAAACTTCCATTCAACAGAATTCGCCTCAAAGTAGCCAATATAATTCTGATGATAACGACGCCTCTTCCATCGCCTCGGACCTTTCCGAAGCTACATATCTTTCACTGGACTCCGACGAGGAGGCAATAATGGAGCATTATAAGGATGAGTCGGGGTCAGAAGCTGCTTTAATAACCGCCGTGGAACTTCTGGCTGAAAGCAGAGCAACGTAACGATCTCATTTCTTCTTTAACTTAAGATTTAGAACGCGCGAAGATGCTCTCGAGATGTTGATTAGACTTTTACGGTACAATTATCTTTTGGACGAAGTGGAGTCAAGGCGGGAAACACTTTTCAAACATATCAAAAGATGCCTCGCAAAAGGACTTTCAAATAAAGAAAAGGTTTTGGCTGCCAAAGGTAACACCTTACCTTTGTCACTGCTAAGCGTTTATTAGCCATGTCACTATTAGCTATAACGCTCGACCCCGAAGATGAGGAGATGTTCGAAGGACTTGAAACATGGCATGTATAAGGTTGCTAGAGACTCAGATAAGACTGAGGTGCGGGCTGCCTATTTGTACTCTCTTGCCATGATATGTTTCGTCTCTGGCGTCGATAAGCATGATCTTATTTCACTTTCGCACCAGTATATCGATTTGCTCGATGAAGAAGACACTCCTCCTTCGGTACTAGAGGCTGTGCTTTGCAGCTTGGGTCTTCTGATCTCCGGGCTTAAGATGCGAGGTGAAAGCGAAGAAGTTCGTAGGCTTTTTATCAAATGCATCGATGTGCACTTTGATCTGCTCGATTACCCCGAGGCTTCTGTCCGAATAGCGGCTGGTGAGAACGTGGCAGTGTGCTATGAAATTATGGCATCCGCCAAACTGGACCCCGGGTACAGATATCTGAATGACCTTGTCTCGAAAAAAATGAACATGCTGCTTCATGACCGCTCACGCTTTAGGTCAAAAAAAGAAAGGTACCACCAACGGACTGCTTTTCGCAGCATAGTTGCTACCGTCGAGGATGGGAGAAGTCCCGAGATTAAGCTCAAATTTCGAAGTTGCCACGTCTATCTTAATTCATGGGTTAGCATAAAAATGGTACAACATTTTCGGAATTCTCTTGCAGGGGGCTCCATATTCACATGGCAAAAAACGACTTGATGAGCAATGTTTTTGGGGATTCCATGTTTGGCGGTTCACTTGGATCAGATCCTCCGCGCGTAGTGAATTCGGACAACTCCGCCATTAGTAAAGCACGCTCCCAAGCGAAGGCTGCCTCTAGGAACAGCCGCCGGGAGTATTTAGAAGAAAACGCTGGAGGAGAAATCCTTGATGACTTACAAGTACTTAGTATATAATGCTATATGCTCTTTATTGGCATCCACCCACAGAACTTTAGGCGAGCTAGAAATAACCCCATTTATGTATTCAATCACAAGCAGCAACTCAATTTCATCTGAATAAACGCATAGATAGAAGTTTTGATATCCTAAAATTTCTCTACTCTAGAAATGTACTGCCTGTACTTTAAATTACGGGTCCAAGTGCTCTTTTAAGCAGCTTACTATGGAACCTACTCTGCAGATTCAGAAAGTTAAGATGTCTAAGTGGTGAGAGGGTTTACCCTTAAGCTATTGTCTGGCGGTAACCTCTTTATGAAGCAGTGTAGAGCGTTATCTTTATAAAGTATTAACATCTTTACTTAAGCTTTAGCGTTGTAGCTTGTAAATGATCACTTTGGAAGCCATAATGTTTAATAGAATAAGAGAAGAGCGAGATCAACTGAAATTTTAAAGCAAACAGAGAAGCGTATACTGGCATATAATCTAGATTTCAGTGAGTGGCCATTATCAGCTTTTAGAGATTTATCTGCAATACTTTACTTAACAGTTTCGTGTCCGGTGACACCAACATGTTGCCACCGGCAACTAAAGTTTTGTTTGCAAGTGGCAACATGTTGGTGTCATCAGACATGAAGGTGTTAAGATATTGATTTATCAAGGCTCAGCGAATCTCCTGGGACCGATACAAACTTTGGAAGTATCAAATACTATGATATAGGTAGCTTAAGATATGTAGACATATTGATAAATTTTTTTGTTTAGATATATACCATATTTTATGCAGCCTTTATTTAATACTTTCAATCTAAAACTATGTTCTGCAATTAAACCAAGTTGCTTAAAGTATCTTAGAAATATTGCATTTTCTGAATTACTTTTAAGAGCATAAAAGTAACATTTTCTTAATCTTTATACTAAATGTCATGGAGCTTGCTGATAAGAATAAGACTGAACTACCATTGTGAATAAATGAATACCCCAAGTGACAGCCAGAATACTGTCAGTACAGCCACCCACAGTAGTTGATAAAGTATAAGATGGGGGAGTGCCATTATCAAGCATTTCAAAAAGTTAAAAACATTATCTGAAAAAAGGTTCTTGCAAACAAATAACCATTTTAAAAGTTTGATACATTTCTGAAACAAAATTTTATTTTCAGGAAAATAGAAACATAAATTGGAGTAACAGCAGAACCTTTTGGGGACTGCTACGCTATAAATGTGAAGGGGAATAAAGAGGGTATGCATTAGGGATGTCCAATTCCAATATAGAGATTTGAGGATTGAACACCCTATTAGCATAATAGTTGCATTAAATCAGAAAAGCTTGGCTAGATCACCTTGCCTTTCATTCAGATTAGCAATATCAAATTTTATTACTAATGTTTTAATAGCCTAGTTGCAGCCTGGAAGGTGATCGGGCCTTTTGGTAGAGCTGGCAGGGGTACCCATGGGCAGGGATAATATGGCTGATCCTAATAGGAATTGAATGGGTTTGAGATGCTCAAACCTATTGTGGATGGGCTTGACATTCCAACACCTATGTCAGAAGGCTAGGAAGTGATTATATAACTCAAAATACCTCTAAATAATTCTTTAGCATTTGAATTCAACTTCCCCAACTTAGAGAGACTCAAACCTTATTTTTTATTAGGGGTTCTGGGGGTGGCAACCTATATGCTGGTGGTGACCTCTGGCCTCCACCACCTCCCTGAACAGTCCCTTGATCCTATCAACCAACTCTTTGATATTAGGAAGGATCAGGAGGGGAAAAACCTTCAGGGGGTAGGCTATGTCCCACCGCTCATCCACCAATGGGCTAAATTGCCCTTGGTTATGAGGGGGCAGCAACCTTCTTAGGCCCCTTTTTGGTTCTGTGCAGTAAATCCTCCCTGTTCAAGTATAAGGGTTTCTCCCTGTTGGGATGAGTGCATGTCATGAGAATTCTAGCCTGTGAATGTGGGTGCTTCAGCAACCAGAATAACAGGCACAGACTATTTTGATGCTCTTCATCTGAGTTAAGTATTTGGGAGGGGGAGGATTCCTTGTCATTCTAGGGTTGCCATTTTACAATAGCTAGGGTTGAGTTAGCACCTAAGAGTTCCTCTATCATTGAGGGCAATAAGCATAGCCCTTTATTAGCATCCACTTTGGGAAATTAGTATCCATAGATTTTAATATAAATAGTAAAATATATAGAAAAGGTGAGAAAATTTTAGGGAACTAGCTTATTATAAAATATGCTAAAACAATAACCCAACACCTTACCATAGGCGGAGTGCTGGGTTTAAGATTTCAGGGGAAGAGGGAAGTTACTAAGCTGAATTTATAATAGGGGACGGTTTTTATTTTAAATACTATGATTAACAATACATGAAAACCAATTCCCTTCAATAAGAATTGAAAATTATTGCCTCAATTTATTCTCCATAGCAGTAATATCAGCTGTCATTTTCATGCTATTCTTGTATTAATTTTAGAGAATTTCAAATGTTTAAATTCATTTTGCCACTTTTAGAATTGAGTGCCAGGTTCAATCCCCACTTTCACCTTTCCTCTTTGATGTCTTGCCAATATTATATTATTTAATAATCTCTTTCCCTTCAGGTTGACTCCTGACTGAGCCACATGTTGGTGATGATAAATAGAGCCCTTATGGTTGTGTTTTTAAGATTAACCAAATTTTCACAGTGTTTTCTGGTCTTATTCATTTAGTGCTCTGCATATGCAGAAAACATAATTGATTTGAGATTAGGTGGGAAAAAGAAACATTGGAGGAAGGGAGGGGATGCAGCTACCCATCTCTCATCCAGGTTATGTCTAGTTCAGAGATCTGAGAAAGAGGCAGGGTCTTAGAGTATAAACCCTTTTTTATCCCAAAAGGGTGCATGGCCCTGTCCAGCTAGATAGCTGGAGCCAAGGGACTAACATTACCCTTTCTTAAAAGGACAAAGTCTACTCCCTCTAAAGGGGCCTTGGCCAAGGCATAGTTTTTGTGTGAGTTGAGGAGTTTGATAAAGGAGTTGTTAGCCTTATGGGTTAGGTAAGGTGATGGTGCTTTGACTCAGCCTTTTGAAATTCAGTAATCACCTTTTGAAAATTTTTGCAATCCTTGGAAAGAACCTAACTATCTTCATAAGATGAAGAACTCTTTCCACAATACTAAATAGTGAAAACTGAGTTTGACTCTCTGAAAGTTTAAGATCTGTTACACTTTAAATTTGAATGCACCCTCCACCAGTATGGGTTCTATCTCCGCAGGGTTCTGTCCTTTAAATGGAAAAGAGGAGAAGATGTGAAAAGAGTTGTGATTTTCCAATGAATGGATTTTCCACGGTGAAGAATCCATTACTCAGCACCTGTGAAATATGGAAGGGCCCTACCTGCTTGCAGTCCAGCTAATGGCATGGCACTTTGAGGTGTAAATTTTTAGTATCAACCATGACCACATCACCTACTTGGAAGTCTGGGGCTGCATGGAGCTTTCTGTCAGAAAATCGTTTGGCATCATTAGTCGATTTGGTCAAATTTGTTGGCCCTGGTGGTGTACCTTCTGAATGTATATAACAAGGTTTTCTGTATCTGGTATATTACTGAAAATTTTTGGTCTAAGGGTAAAGGCGGGATCATAACCTAAGTTAGCATACATTAGTGATAACCCTGTGGAAGTGTGTAAGGAGTTATTGTAAGATACCCAAATAATGGGGGGTTTGATGCTCATGCGCCCTGGGAGGCAGTAGCATAGCATAAAAAATACTGCTCCAAGAACTGATTAATTCATTCAGTTTGGTCATCTGATTAAGGGTGGTATTTTGATGATCTTCATGGTTTTATCTTCATCATGCCACACAAGGCCTCCCAGAATATTGAGGTAAACTGAGGCCCTCTATCACTGATTACTTCATGAAGTAAATCAGAAAAAAGAAAAAAACATGAGAAGCAAAAGACAAGCCATCTTTTCTTCTGAGATAGTTGTCAAGCAGGGGATAAAGATGTCATACCTTGCAAAGTGATACACCACCATCAAGACCACATCGTGCCCCTAGAACGCTGGAAATCTCACTTTAAAGTCCACCAAAATTTAGGGTTATGGTCCTTTTACTTGTTAGAGGTGGTTTAGCAAACCATTTCTTCATGTTTAATCAGACTTAAAGTGGGCACACATTATACAGCCTTCTATCCATGCGGGGACATCATTTGTAAAGACATTTCCATCAAACCCAGTAAATTACTAGATTGATACATTATTTCAAACCAGGGTGCTCCATAGGGGGATCATGATGTTCCTTATGACGCAAAAACACATAGCATAAGGAATTTATACTTTGTTATTGAAATAAGTTACCCTATCTTTTTGAGAATACCATTCATATGGGGTTTTATGAAGTAAAATATAGCCATAAGGTCAGGTACTTTTGAATTCACTTCTTGCAAAGCCAACACATCGTCCAAGAGTAAACCCTTTTAGTGGCAGGTCCTATCACAGTACACTTGACCCTTCCTCACTGGCAGGCTCAGTGGTGGGGGCAGTGCTTTTGGTTTTGGCAACATGAGGTTTGGGTTTAGGTTTGAGCTGGGATTTGGGCCATGGAGTTGAGGGAGCTACCATAGCAATGGCTGTGGAAGGATGTGATATGAATTTCTCAAGGGGAGTTACTGTAACTAGTTCATAGTCACCAATAGAAATAAGCCTCATTGAAGAATTGTGACTAAGATTGTCTGACAAAATATGCGTGGAGCCCTTGACAAACTCATTTTTGAGATCAAACTATAGAAGTTCCAATGAGTTCTAGTTTTCCTATGGGCAACTTCTGTGGCTTCTGATAGGAAATGAGCAATTTATGGTTAGTGCACACCACTACAGTGCGCTCAGCACCTTGTAAGAGATACCGCCAATACATCAGAGATTAAGCACAGCAGCTAAATCTTTATAATATATGGTCACAAACGCTCAGTTATTCTAAACTTCTTTGAGAAGTCAGCCATAGGATGTTCTTTCCACATGGTTTTGTAACAAGAGAGCGCCTACTGTAGTACCTGAAGCGTCATATGCAACAATAAAAGGGTTTTCTCAAAAACATGATGCAAAATGGAAGTAGTGGTGAAGGTTTTTTATTGCATCAAAAGCCTTTTGACACTCCGGGGGGTACAAACAAAAGTTGTATTTTTACCAGTGAAAGGGTGTAGGGGTGATGCAAGCTCAATGACAGCCGGCTAAAACTTTTTAAAAAGGTGACAGATCAGAAAGCATTGCAGTTGTTTATTTATCACAGGATTAGGCCAAGACTAAATGGCATCCTTTTATGAAGGTGCAATGGCATGACAATCCTTCAATACCAGTTTTTCCAGAAACTACACTTTATCCTTGTAAAACTTTCATTTGGACAGCTTTTCAACTAATCCAGCCTTAAGTAAGGCTGCAACCATGGCCACCAAATTCTTGGCGTGTTAGTCAGCCTTAGGGTAGTGTATTAATATGTCATCAATGTATGCTATTGCTCAGAAGAACCTAAGATACCCCAAAGCATCATTAATGCGACGCTGTAAAACTGCTGACGCGTTTTTCAAGACAAAGGCATAACCTTGAACTGATAAATTCCATACCGCGTCTAGATAGCAGTCATTCATTCCTGGCCAAACTTCACCTGCACTTGATGGAATGCATCAACCAGATCAGGTTTATAAAAGACCTTAGACTTAGAAATGTCTTGGGAGATAGCAGCTTCCAAAGGGAGCTATATGGATCCAAGACTGTGGCATTATTCAAGTGACTGTAGTTCACATAGGGTCACAGTGTACCATCTAGTTTCTAGCAAATGTTAATTTTGGTAGTATTGCTTAGATCCGCTACGCTGGTTGCACAGGTAAATCACCACTGAGCAAAGGACTGATGTATGAAGTTTGCCAATCCTTAATTAATAACAGCGAGGTTTTTATGGAGCTACCATCCCAACCACTCTTTTTATTATATATGAAAACGTGAAATATCTTTGCTTACTTTCTTTTCTTCTTCCAACTCAAAAACCTCCTCCTTTCTCATTCTCATGCTAAACTCTTAATCCTCAGTATTTCAAATTAATTTCCACCCTTCTGCTTAGTAATTCTCAATTAGCTACATTTTTTTGTGGTTTCTTTCTATTATTGAGGCTTCAGCGAAATTCCCTCAATTTGCTAAAATGTAATTACTTCAATTGATTCTCTTTACCTCAACATAATCTTCTTCTTAATCTCAAGGCTCAATTTGACTCATGATGCACTCCGCCAGATATATGACTTATTGTCCAGTCATATCAAGTTTTCAACATTACCTCTCCCCTTGACTGAACAATAACCTCCTATTGCTTGTATGCTCAGAGGAACTTCATGTGAACTTAGTTGATAATTTGACCACCTGTAGGTTCCTTAATGAAGTATGCATTGATAACAGTTTTCTTGATTTTTTAAATGGCCTGGTCCAAATATTAGCAAGCTTGTCCTTCCTTCCAAATCCATGTTAAGTATGGAACAAGACATGATCTCCTACAGCGAACTGTGGGAGTCAATTATGTCTATTTTGGTCAGCCACCTGATCACAAATCTTCTTAGCCAAGCTAGTAGAGTAAAATTCCATTTGTAGTCTTATCAGCGTGTCCATTAAATTGGTCAGATTAACGTTGCAGTTCCACTTCTCCAGTATCCTCCACACAGGAGTACAGCAGAGAGGGTAAATCTGGATGTGTACCATAGAGCAATTGTAAAGGACTTTTTCTGGTTGATGAGTGGTAGCTGATATTATATGGAAAGGCAGCAGTGGATAAGAGGGTACTATATTCAGAGGGCTGATCTTTTACAAGCTTGTAGAGAATTTTTGCTAATGTTCCATTGACATGTTCCACCATTACATTAGATTTAGGGTGGTAGGAATTAGTCAAGACCCCACGTATTGCCATCAGTTTGTTTAACTTGGACAGGATATGCAACATGAAATTGGTTCTGTTGTCCATGAGAATGAATTGTGGACAACCATGTCGCTTTATTATAAACTTCATGATATTTTTAGCGGTGGTGAAAGCCCCTAAATCAATGAATGCTCTTGTCTCCAACCATCTTATCAAGTGATCAATTTCTACTAGTATATACGTGGATTGGTTTGCGCCAGTTGGCAGAGGCCCCACCGCATCAAGAGAAACAGTATGCTATGCAAAACAGGGCTTAACCAGCTGAAAGATGGTCTTCTTGTGGAAAGGTTTCTCCACTTGGCACTGACGACAACAACCAACAATCTCCAGCATGTCATAATACATGCTCTACCAATAGTAATGGGATCACAAGAACTCCAACGTTTTCTGCAACCCTACATGCCCTACCGCCTATATGCATCCAAGATAATCGCTGGCCTGGCGGAGGGTTTTGGTAAACACAGCGTCGCTTCTCCAATATTCTTATATTTCCTCAATGTGCAAGAAGGTATCTTCTATAAGCCTATCTAGCGCCTTGATCACATGTGGCAGTTTGCCATGACATTGCCCACCACCATCTTCTAAAATATGATGTCAGCCAAATCTGATGTAATGGTGATAGTTGATAACTGTGAGAGACAGTCTGTATTCTGATGTTTTGTACTGGGCTGGTATACTATCCCAAAGTCATATGCTTGGAATTTCAATGCCCATCACGTGAGCCTTCCTTCAGGCTCACAGAGATTCTGCAGCCAACGCAAAAATGCATAATCCGTTACCTCTTGAAATTTCACCTCGTGGAAGTATACTTAGAACTATTTATACGCATATATCACTGCTAAGCACTCCTGCTCAATAACAGTAAATTCCGTTCATGACAGTTTAAGCTTTGGCTGCAAAATGTGATAGGGTGCTCTACGCCATCATCATTCTTCTAGGATAATAATGCCCCTACAGTGGAAAGTGATGTGTCTGTTTGCATTTTTTTAATTCCTTTTTAAAATCAGGATATCACAAACTGGCACACTTGCCAATGCGGTCTGCATGACATCAAAAGAGTTTTGGCATCGTTCAGTTCAGTCAAAGGTGGCATTCTTCTTCAACAACACAAAGAGTGGTGCCCCAATACAACTGAATTTAGGAATAAACTGCTGGTAGTAACCAAACATCTCCAAAAACACTTGGATATCTCACTTATTGCTTGGCTGAGACATCTTATAGTTTCCACCTTTTCCAGCTGAGGTATAAGCCCTTTTGAGTCTATCATGAACCCAAGGCATTTCAATTGTTCCTTAAAAAAATGACATTTATGAGCCTTTTTTTGATGTTAGCATCAGCAAGATGGCAGAACACTTGTTTAAAAAAAGGGTCCAATGTTTCATAAATATTCAATAGAACACATTGGTATTATTGAAGTAGACTAAAACACAGGACAGCTACAGATCACCTAAGAACATTCCCATAGCCTTCTGAAATGTAGCTGGGGCATTACATACCCTTGGGGCATACATGTAGTTTAAAATAACCCTTTGAAGTGATTATAGCGCATTTCTACCATTCATCCAATGGTAACTCAATATGCCAATACCTCAATATCAATCCATGGCCAAAAATAATTAGCCCTCCAAGTCGATCTAAAGAGTCATCAATCCATGAGAGGGGTAGGAATCTTTCTTTGTATACTATTTAGTTTCTGGTAGTCAATGACCACCTGGTTGGGGCCATTTTTTTAACAATTAGCACCAGTAATGCCCATGGACTATTGGATGGCTCTAACATCCCTTGTTCAATAAATTTGTCTATCTCATCAGAGAAAACTTCCTCCACAGCTTTTGAGCACTGAATAGGCTATTAACGAATAGGGGGTTTAAGGAGAGTGTTTATAACTCTCCAGTTCCCAGCGTGGTGGTGCACGGTGCACAGTCAAAACGCAAGGGAACTAGTCATCAGTATTAAAGGAAGGGTAGCCCCGCAGAGGGTGCTTTAGCTAAAGTAACATAATGTGAGGGTATTAAGCATGGTGTAGAGTAATTGGAATTGTACAAACAGCAAGATTGGATGGATCCCAAAGAGGCGTCCATCTCCAAGCAGTGTTCTGGGCAGGAGGGCAAGGATGCTTTGGTCTGGAGGGGACCAAAGCGGACCAGATGTGCACCAGATATGAGGCTGAAATTTGTACAAATAGCTTGGCTAACTATGCGTGAAACCTCCTCAAAGAGGTCCACGCACAGGTTCACCCAAGTCGACATAAGAAAAAAATGTAAAACAAACGAGGGGTTTTATTATAGGTGTGACAACCAACAAGGAAGGTTGGTATCAAAGAATCATAATTAAACAATTTTGGGGAACTATCCATTGTTGAAAGTGTTGCTAAGCCCACATGCACCAATAAGCACAAATTTTCATCTCACAAGGTACTATACTTTAAAATTAACCAAACTTAAGTGATTGATTGAAGTCAAGGCTGACCTAATGGGAATTTTGTAAATTGAATGCGTTCTAAACCCCCATTTACTGAATATCCAAATTGAGCCATCATAATTTTTATAGTAACTCATCCATTTTAATGTCAAAGCCGTAACATGGGGCTGGGCGTTGTGCACTTCACCTGGACCAACCTTGGCATATCTGGCCTGTACCCAGCGTTGGTCCAAGGTGTGCTATAGGTCAGGAAGTTCCTGCAACTTGTCTTTTTGGTCCTCCTGCCGCCCAGCCTTGTCTATGCTGTTGGTGCCCTCAATTAAGTCACGTAAACATGACATTGCCATATCATCTTTTTTGAGCTCCATCCCCCCTCCAGGGATATTCACCACGGAAAAGTTTTTGTGGGCAGATGCCAACTTCATGGCAGCGACGGCTTGCTTGGACTTAGATCTTGTGGCCTCTAGGAAATGCCCGTGGGTTGCTACAATTAGATATTGGTAATGAGCGCAATCACGCGCTGGGACCCAACTGTTCTCCACTGCATCAAATCCCTTCCAGGATACAAAATACTTGATTTTTCTTATTACCTGACAAGAGGCTAAAATCTCCTCCACTTCCCACTCCAGTACTCCATCCATGAGATAAGCCTCAGGAGTCTCTGGTGAGGGACCCTCAAACAACGTAAGCTTGCTTTCATGGAAGAAAGAAAAGATTTGAAATGAGAGGGGGAGATCCAACTGGTATGAGGCGTGGCCCACCTTTCTGACAATGCAATAAGGCCCAATCCTCTTCAGCTCCAGTTTTTGCATGGTTGCTTGATTGGGATGTTTTTAGCATTCAGCATCATGAGATCTCCTTTCTTGTACGCTGGTCCATCTCATCTCTTACCATCAGTGTTCTCCTTGTAAGTATGCATGGTCGCATCTAAATTTGTGCTCACCCCTTGGTGTACTTCCTTGATCATTTTGCAAAGTCCACCACCGCTTCACCTTGGATCTACAACTGGTCTCCATGTTGAAGGCGGGATTGAATCCATAGTTGGCAAAGAAGGGGGAACAACCGATCGATGCATTTTGGGCATGGTTATAACTTAATCGGGCCATGAGGAGATAGGAAACCCAATCTGAATGATCTGCAGCAGTGTAACACCAAAAAACTGTTCAAGGCATTGGTCTAATAGTTCAGTCTGCACATCTGATTGGGGGTGATAGGCAGTTTAATGGCAGGGGCGAATCTGAAGAGTCATACTCAACTCTTCTCAAAAGATGAAGGAAAAATGGGGTCCACAATTGCTAACTATCTGTTGGGGGACCCCGTGAAAAGCAAACACATGAGTGACAAAGCCTAGCCATCTCAGCCGCTGTTACTGTGGTTCTTCAGGGTATAAAGTGGGCAAACTTCATAAAACGGTCCACCACTACCATGATGGCATCGTAGCCATCCAATACAGGCAATTCCACAATAAAATAAATTTATAGAGAAGTCTAAGGCCCTTCTTCCTTTTAGACTGGTAACAACAGCCCTGCTAGTGGCTGGCGATTTGGATTCATTTGGGTGCAGAACAGGCTCTCTTTACAATACCTGCCAACCTATGAGACTAACCCCTTCCAATTGTAAGTGCAGCGAAAGAGTTCTAGAGTCTTCACTTTCCCAGGATGACCAACAATGATTCCGTCGTGATGGTCCTGTATGGTTTATAAAAGAAGTGGTCTGATGGGAACCCATAAGCACCCCTGAAACCACACCATCTCATCTTCCACATGGCTTTTTTGGTAATTTCCTCCTGATTCAATGTGCTCTTAGAAATGATCAAAGTATATTTGGCTGACAAAGGCTGGGAAAGGACTGCCTTTATAAACATACCATATTTCTATGAATTTTCATAAGGAGCAAGCACTAGCCCGTTGGCTGAGGGAGAGGGAAGTTGAGACACAGTATTACATGGCGGAATCATCAAGTGGGTATCATGCACATCTACCTCCTTAGGATTTGGAGCTAGTGCAGTGCTGCGGCTCAAAGCATCCGCCAAACCATTCCCCTTGCCCTTATTAAAATCATAGGAAAACACAATTTGGGCTAGGGTCTCATGCCAGCAGGTTTGCCGCGGGGTCAAGACATGAGATGCGCAGTAGTACAGCAAGGCACAGTGGTCTGTACGTGCGCAGAAAGGTTGGGATGAGCCATGCAAGTGATGACGCAAATAAGTCAGTGCCTCAACCACTTTTAATAACTCTTTATCATAAAAGGCATAGTTTAACTCAGGCAAAGACATCTTCCTGGACTAATATCCTACTAGATAGTTTATTACATCTTTGCTTACTTGTAATAGGGCTGTTGCTATGGAGAAGTTGGAGGAATCAGAAGCCACAATGAACTTTTTATTGGGATCAACATAGTGAGGGATGGACGTGGATAATAGGATTCACTTTAACGCTTGGAAGGCATTCTGCAAAGTTGGGGACCACTGGAGCACTTTTGCCCCAGTTGCCTTATATAAGAACGCCACCACTTCAGAAAGATTCGGTGTGAATTTTTAAGGGAACCTACATGCTCACAGAAAGCTTCTCAATTCCTTAACTGAAATTGGATTGGTCCACTTAAAAATCGCCTTCTCCTTGTCTGGAGTTAATATATGCCCTTGGTCAAACATGGCGTTGCCCAGAAAGGTGACCTGGGACTTAAAGAATTCACATTTACTTATTTTAATGTAAGGTCAGCTGCCCTCAAGCGCTCCACCACCTGCCAAAGGTGCATTGTATGGGACTCATTGTCATGGATGAACACCAGAATATCATCCATGTAAGCTACAATGCTTACCCCAGCAGGTCCCCCAAAGCTGAATCAATACAGCATTAAAAGATAGCAAGGGCTTTTAAGCCCAAAGGGCATAACCCAATATTAGAAATTCTTTTCTGGTATGGAATGCGGTCAGCCACTCCTGGCCCTTCTTGATCCAGATCTGATTAAAAGCGTATAAGAAAATCCAGTTTGGAGAAGACTCTCGCCTTCTCCATATAACGTTCAATATATGATTCCAAAGGGATGGGATGCAAGTCTGATATTGTGACGTTGTTATGATTCCCATAATCTATGCATGGGCGTAAGGTACCATCAGCTTTCTCCACAAAAAACGTGGGGAACATATAAAAGTGTTTGCTGAAACATCGCGCTTTAGCTAACTGCTCCTTAACCCACACATCCAAGGCTTCTTCCTCCTGTACTGTCAAAGTGTATATTGGGGAAGATATATGCACCAGATCAACGGTGAGCTTGAACTTGCAATAAAACTCTGAATGAGCTGTTAGTACATTGGCTGAAGCCGCATCAAACAAATATTGTAACCCCTACAATCAGGAAGGTACTGTACCTCCAAAGAGGGCTTCAGCAATGGAGCAAGACTGAGTGTGTGGATAATGGGCCAGTGGGGTAGATTTCCCCAAGAGTTTTCTTCGACCAAAAGGACAACTAATTCATGACCATTCTTCAAAGTTAAGGACAAGATATTTTCTTTTAAGTTGGTTCTGACATAAAACTTTTGCCACACTATATGCCCAAAATGATGGGGTACAAGAGGTTTTTGATAGCTTGAAAACGGTCAGCCAATTATATTTGCCAACTTGATAATCTACTAAACCCATAATTCTGAGCGTGGGAACACCTTGGGAAGCCCCTCCCCTAACCATACCTCCCGGCAAGTAAAAAAGCTCAAGGTAGTCGGCTAAGTCTTGGTCAATAAAATTCTCAGAGGCTCCTGTATCCACAAAAATAGTTGTGCTGAATTTTCCTAAAGGGGATGAAAGGGTAGCAGTCAACAAAAAATATCCCAAATGGTCTTTATTTAAAGCAGATAATGCCAACACTTCACCATGAAAATCTTTTTCAGGCATAAGCATTCCTTAAGTACATTTTTGCATCGAAAAATGGAGAGGAATAGTTGGCCACTCTTACTACTAAGGTCATATATCCCACCATATATTTCAGCAATTGCATAACATTTTATATTTAAGAAGTAACTCCTTTTCCACCTCCTTTGTTCTGCGGATCATGGTAGTGGTCAAGCGCGGGTTCTCTGGAGTGATTTGATATAAAGAAATGGTTTCATATCAGAGCTATAAGAGAAGATATTGGGCTTGTTTTTATTAGGAAACGTTGTTATAAAACGCGTTTTGAGCTGTGAACAACCTCCCTACCCATTTTGGTGACAGGTTGTGCATTGTCATCCAATTGTATCACCACCAAGCCCTTCATTGATGATCCTGCATGCACCATCTGAATGTGGTGCCAAGGAAAACCCATTTTAATTTGTATTGATTTTGTGAAACTTTAGTAGAAAGTTGGGGAATCACAACTCCCGGATAGTGAAGCATCTGTATCCACCATGTATAAGCAAGAAAGGTGGTACTTCCCAGTCAGATGTAGCAAGAATAACGCAAGGTGCTCCAACCTTTAGCAAAATGAAGACATGGATTTGAGCCTCACTGCGGCTGTGGCCAACAGCTGGCGCACCCAATTTACACTTCACAAAAGTCCCACATGGATAAGGTTTGTGCACATAAAATAAAAGGGTTGGTTGTCTAATGTAAGGATAGTGTCTATAACTCTCCAGTTCCCAGCGAGGTGGTGCACAGTGCACAGCCTCAACACCAGAGAACTCATCATCAGTACTAGGACGAAGATATCCCATAGAGGGTATGGGAGCCAGCATAATATAAGGTGAGGATGTTCAATGTGGTGTAGATTAATAAGATCATACAGAAAACAAGACTTGAGTGGACCTCAAAGTGAATTCCATATTAAAACGGTGTTCTGGGCAGGAGTGCAAGGGTCTTCAGTATGGAGGGGACTAGAGTAGACCAGCTGTGCACCAGATGTGAAGGTGAAATTTGTACAAATAAAATGACTACCGTTGCAAGAGACCTCCTTGAAGAGGTCCGCACACAGGTTTACCTAAGTTAACATAAGAAATGTATGTAAAACAAACGAGGGTTTTTTATTAAAGGAAGACAACCAACGGGGAAAATTGGTATCAAAGAATTATATTTAAACAACCTTGGGGAAAAAATTGATTGATGGAAGTGATGATAAGCCCAGGTGCACCAATGAGTGCATGCTTCCATTGGGTAGGGTGCTATAGCTAGAAATGATTTGAAACCAAAATATTGATTGAAGGCAAGGCCGACCCAAGTTGTAAATTTCAAAAATTGAATGAGTCTCAAAACCACGTTGTCACAAAATTAACCATGGGCTCCGCTAGTGTGCCAGGCTGACCAGTATGAAGACTGGTGGCTCTTTGCTGTTTCGCCCTCATTGGCGTACCAACCCCTATAAGTCCTGCGTCCAACCTACCAACTAATCACCAACGGCTTCTCCTATAGCCCCAGGCATTCTCAGCGTATGCTCCGGCAAGCCCTGCCCCCTTCCTGGGCGGCTCAGGCACTTCCATGCTGCTCCACCCTTGTGACCCTTCACCAACCCATCTGGGCATGCCCCAGCGAGTCCATCCCCCTTCTTGGGTGGCTATGGCACCTCCCGCGCTGCACCCTGCTAGAGTTGGTGGCTTTGCAGCTCATCCACTGGTAGCAAGATGGCCAGGTTCCTGCTAGTTACTCATAGAGAGGAGGCATGGGAGTTGGCAGCACTGGCCACTCCAGGTGTGATCACCCGCGCCTATGGGGATCTCCTATACCACCTTCCCGACTCTAGTTGCACCAGGCTACTTCAAACAAACAGGAAAGATGGCAAATGAGAGACGTTTATTAGGAGGGAATGAATGACTATTTATACTACTCTCAGGGCTACTGTGCCCAAGTCCTCTTTGGCCAATCAACTACCAGAAAACCCATCAGCCTCTTGATTCCAAACCTCTAACAGATTGTAAACTATCTGTTTAAACTTCATAGCGATTCCCTCCAGATCTGCTCATCTGATCACCAAAGTATTAATATTTAATACATCCTCAGCATAAGTTGCTGATCAATAATAAATATGTTTGTAAATAAATGCAACTTTGAGAAAAAGCTTTTCTTTCCCGTTATTATCACTCTCAATAATAACATGATTCTACGCAATTTCTCTGAGATTGACAATCAACCTGGAATATGAGCAAATTTGTCCGCAACAACACCAGTTGGGCGAAAGTGGCCAGCGCGAAAGGCCCAAAGCCCTTCCAACCTGCCGGGGGAAAACGCCCCAGTGGAACATTGACACACCCACCCACCAAAAAGGGTGAGCACAACGCTGCACCCAGAGTTTTGCAATTCCTGCAAAAAATGGGCGCATATACCAAAATTGAGCACTCCCAACCCTTATCCTCCCTTGAACATGGCCTCAGAATCATGGTCGGTGATACTTCCCTTGGGTCATGGGAAAAAATGGGGGAGGCCTTCTCCACAACTTTCCCAAACACCATCTCGGTAAATTACAAAAATTTACACAGAGGATGGGTGGACGTCAGGTTCATGTCCATGAATGAAGCGGCAGAAGCAGCAAAAAAGAAAATTTTTTATAAAAATCAATAATGAAGACAGAACCATCTGCACAGTGCGCACACGATGGAATGAGGCAAATGACCTCTTCATCATATTTGACTGGCTTCCAAGTACCGTGCACCGCGATGTCCTCATGGATGAACTCCACGGGGGCCTCAAAGGCTATGGAGTAATCAAACAATTTGAATTTGAAAAATTCTTCCTCCTGCCCCACCTGTGCACAGGAAAGGCAATTGCTATTATTGAACCTGACCAAGATGTGGCTGAGGACATCACCTTAATTCCCCACATGGTGACCATCAACCTCCCTGATGGCTGTGTATCTCGCCCCTTCCGTATCACACCAGAGCACTCCCTACCCATTTGCGAATTCTGCTCAGCAATAGGCCACAAGGACCACGCCTGCCCCATCAAATGTGGGATTGAAGCACCGGAATTTTGCGAGGACAATATGGATGAAACAAGCCCAACTTTTGGGAAAATTAAAGACTCTACTTTTGCCTTCTATTGGGGTGAAAGAGCCAATATTGCCTTGGTTGAGCCCATCTCGCGCAAGGACTGATGTCACGCATAGACCGCCTGCAAGCAGGCTGCGAGTTCCGCCGAGACCCAAACTCACATCGCAATTTCCCCAGAACAAATTCAAGTGGATGCCATGGCAGCACAACGGAACAACCAATCAGACCCAACACATAAAACCCAACACAACCAAAACAAAGAAACTGTTGGACACAACCAATCAAACACACTCAACCAAGTGGGAGTAGATCCACATTGCACCACTGAGAATCCTCCCAACCAATCATATATGTTCAATGATGACATGGAAGACAACTTCAGCCAATCACAAGGTGAGAACACCTATGCACAGGAACCAACCACCCTGACCCACAACTCCCACCCATCAAACCCACAGGTAAGCGGCAAAAAAATTTTCTGATGGGGCAAAAGCCAACACACTCCAAACCCAAAACACACGGATTAATCCAAGCCAGAAAAACTGTACAATGCCAGCACCAAGACCGCTGATCAACACACTTAAAATAATATGGCTAATTGACCTCACACTCGTAGCATGACTCGCGAGAAGGAACTGGGTGACCTCAGTGGGTCACCCCAGCGTTCCTGATGTGTGGACTACCACAATCAACATAGGGACGCTCAACATTGCAGGAGCCAAGGCCCCCATGTCCCAGGCCAAAAAAATGGCTTTCCTGCACAATATCCCCGTGGACATCTTGGCCATCCAAGAACCCCACTGTCCACTGGGGGAGGAGGAGTCATGGTCAACCATGCTCCGTCCAGCCAAATCCTTTTGGACATACCATTGTGGGATGGTAATTCAAACAAACTGTAACCCTCCAGTAAAAATCCAAAACACAGCCTCCCACCTGGAGGGATGGCTACTCCTAACGGACCTCAAGTGGAATGGAGAAAATTTTGCCGTGGTGTGTATATGCCCCAAATGACCCGAATGACCGCCAAAAATTCCTGTCCAATATCCTCTCAATCCAATTCCCTGAGGCAACATTTTTTGTGGATAATTTCAACTGCTGGCTAAACACCAATACCAACTGCTGGCCCAAGTCTAGGGCTACACCCCGTGGCCATATGGAACTACACATACTAAAGGCAACATTGGGCCTATGTGACACCATCCCCAAAAAAGCCCCCACCCTGGCCAACATGACAAGACCCCACCACAGCAATAACCAGCTGGTCTCAATGACCCAGATTGACCTGATGCTCTCCCCTATAGACTTCTGACACTGAGTATCAAACTTTACAACAACAATTATCCCCTTCTCTGACCATCAGATGGTCTCAATAATGCTATCATCCTCGGAGAAATACAAAAAACTGCCCACCTGGCACAGAGTTCACCTGAGCACCATCCACCTTCCAGAGCTTAAACTTTGGATCGAGATGGTGCTAATAACACAGCAAGAAAGACAATCACCTGATGGAAATCTTTTCGCCAAATGGGAAACATTTAAGGCTCGTGCAACTAAGAAAGCTTGTCACCTAAATTCCAGAAAAACAGCCGCAATGTCTGCGACAATCAACAAGGCTATCAGACAGCTTCAACACCTAGAAAACAACACACCTAGTGAGGGTTACACCCCCAATGGGGCCGCCTGTGGTTTCAACTATCAACACAGGTAAACTCCCTATTTAGAAAACACCA
Source organism: Massospora cicadina (assembly GCA_022478985.1). Classification (NCBI taxonomy): domain Eukaryota; kingdom Fungi; phylum Entomophthoromycota; class Entomophthoromycetes; order Entomophthorales; family Entomophthoraceae; genus Massospora; species Massospora cicadina. Next base: position 25,633 of record JAKSZP010003262.1, read on the forward strand.
GCATCACACCAAAATATTCTACAAACCAAAATACATTTTATCCGGAGAAACTCACACAGCCCAATTTTTCCACCAATTTAAACTGATCTCAAAGTTGGCAACCTGCACACAGGTTCGCCGAATGAATGACACAATGGCATCCACACCATCGGAAATATCAGCTGAATTACACTGATTTTACACTGACCTGTACATGCCGGATTTTGCATCACCTAACAAAATGAAAAAAATTCTTATCATCTGCCAATATCAACACCATAGCTGGCCAACCAGACCCAGCAGCACCCATAACAAAAGATGAACTATGGGAGGTAATAAGATCAACCCCATGCAACAAGTGCCCTGGGCCTGATGGCCTTCCATATGAATTTTTCAAAAAATACTTTAACATATTGCACCAATACTACTAGCAACTATGAATAAGTGCCTGGAAGACACAGCCCTTCTACCTGGCAGCCAAGATGCATATGTGGTCACACTCTTCAAAAAAGGAGACCAGGCAGATCTGAACAACTGGCGTCCAATTACTCTCACCAATACCAATACAAAAATACTAACTAAAATTTTAGCCAAACGTCTGGGTTGCATTGCCCAGACAACCCTCTCACACCATCAAAAATCTGGTTTCATCCCAAACCGCTCAATTTGGGATAACATCCACACAGTTGCCAATATCTGCCAAGCCAACCCCACAGGCGCCCTTGCTTTCCTGGACCAAAAGAAAGCATATGACTGAATACACTGGGGATACCTAGAACAATGTCTGAAGGCCTTCAACCTAACACCCTGCTTTATAAACTGGGCGCTCCTCCTAACGCGCTCAGCCAAGTTTGCAATCAGAGACCCAGGCTTCCTAACCGACACCATCACCCCCCAAAGGGGCCTCAAACAAGGTGACCCACTTAGCCCCCTACTATAAAATTTCACCCTTGACCCCCTTCTCCGCATTGCAAACTCAAAGCTCATCGGAATCAGGTTGGAGGGACAACCACCAACCAAAATGCTCGCTTTCGCTGATGACTGCGTCATTGGAATCTCAGGCAATAGGGATGCCAGGACGATTAAACGCATCATTCACCAATATGAGTCAGTGAGTAACGCCATGGTGTACAAACAGAAAATAGAGATAATTGTGATGGGTAAATTCAGCTCAAACTGGGCCCCACCCCACACCACCACAGAGACCAACCAACCACACACATTAAACACAGAACAAAGACCCAAGCCAATAAAACCACTGTGCTTACCCTTTGCACCCCACCCCGCCACTGACCCAGTCCGCCATCTGGGCATATGGCTAGAAGCTGGTGGATATTCTCTTGAAACCATAGAAACCAACGTCTTGGACAACATCACAAAAAGAATGAAATGTATGCGAAGGAATAAAGCCAGCCTAACCAGAAGAATTGTATTAGCCAACTCCCTGATCCTATCAAAGCTATGGTTTGCTGCCCATGCGATCCCCTTCTCTGCCAACTTCACTGACGCAGTTTACAAACTCCTGCAGAACTGGCTATGGTCGGGCTACCGTGCACCTATTAGGCTGGAGACCATGTACGGCCCACAAAGAAAGGCGGGATGGGGCTGCTCAACTTCACGGAAAGAGCAACGCAAATCCTAGGTGCATGGATAGCCTCCACGACGTCACTCAACCCACTATCTCTCTACTGGGCTAAGGCAGCCCAAACCAATTTTGCAAGGGCACTACATCTGAGGTCCCCCTCCAACCTGAAGACCCTGATGAAGTACCTTGTAACACACCCAAACGCCACTGGACCAAATAACACCAATCGGTATTTCAAACGTATCCTATACAACCTAAGACAAGGAAATTGGAGTTTCTCATATGTACAGCAATCTGAAGACACTCACCCCCAAACTGGATATGTGCAACTCCACAGAGGACAAACGGTGTCTAATGCGCCCAACCCATTACCACCTTTCCCTCTGTCCAGGATTGACTACCTAGACCACCAAGACATCCCATATGACCTACAAACCCAAAAACAGGTGTGGAACATCGTCACCTGTCCCCTCCTATCCCCACAAGTATGCTCCACAATGTGGCGATACATGCGCCGCACATATAGAACAGCTGACCATATTTTCTCAATGTTCAAGACATGCGCCATCTGTGGCGGACCCAACACACTAGCACACCGCTTGGAAGAATGCCCGCCATTTGCGCATATCTGGGCCAACGTGATGCACTTGTTTCAACAATCACCTACAACCAAATACCGACTATCCCGTGATATCATGGCACTCAACATGGCCTCACCTATCCCCCAGACACTGAGGGCCCTAATTGTGTGCATTGCAATATGGTCTATTCACACAATTACCCTTGACGCTTTCAACGGGATCTTCCACAACTTCAACCAAACCATCGTTAGGTTCCACAGCCATTTGGCTGACCACTTCCAAGCCTGGCTGTTTGGCTCACTCCAACACAAATGGAAGAAATGGATGGGCACATGGATTCCAATCTGGTTCCTCCGATATGACACTGAAAACCTCACTGTCTCCATAGGCGGTACACCCTACTAACCAGGGTCGCCATGCCACTCAAGGTCTAGTCACCCACCACCCGTGGCCCCTCAGACACACAAAAGTGTGCCAAGTCATATTTTGAGTTCTCTTTCTTTTGCTTTGCTCTCTCTTCCCGCTTCTGTTTTTTCCGCCTCCTCTTTTCTCATACATATCAGATGTGTCTGTCCCCTGGTCGGCCATCCTTGTAAAAATAAATGCAGCTTTGAGCATCAACAGCATGAGTCACCGGTGTAATGAATTAGTTGGCGGAACCATTTTGGACAATTCATAACGGATTCATCATCTTTCTGCTGGAAACTCCCACAACGATCTTCAGATGGCATTTCAGCAGCTAATGCAGCTTCCACTAAACCAAACTCAATCAAACATATAACATTAAATAGTATCAAACTAGGCAATTAGCTGGCAATTATGCCCAACTAACTAAAATATTTAATTTGGATACTATCAGAAGGATTTATCTGGTTAAAATCCTGACACCCGTTTTCCTAACAACTGAACCGAATTGTCAGGGTTAATGAGATAACTCACCCATTTTAATGCTAAAGAATAACATGGGACTGGGCGTTGTGCGCTTCACATAAACCAATGTAAGGAGAGTATCTATAACTCTCCTGTTCCCAACGTTGAAGTGCTTGGAGCACAGGCCCAACGCCAGGGAACTAGCCATTAGAATAAAAGTCATTATTGCCCAGCAGAGGGTGCTGGAGTGATAATAACTCAAGAAAAAGTGAGAGATTATCAAGGTAAAACCCCAACCCAAAATGATGCGGTGCACTAAGGGAGAAATGGGAAACGTCCCAGGTTGGAGGGAAACTGGGCGAACCAACGGTGCACTAGGTGATATTCTAATCATATATAAAATGTTGTGGTTAAGATAGCGTGAGGCCTCCTCAAAGGGGTTCACACACAGGATCATTCAGAATAGCATTTAATGAAAAATGGTAAAAATGGGGAACTTTTATTTGGGAATTTGACCAACAAGGAGTGTTGATCATGGGAAACATAATTAAACTATAACGGGGAATACAGGGTATGCTGAAGTGGGCCCAAGCACTGACCCACCAATAGGAAGACAAATCCATCCCATTTGGTCAAATATGCCAAAACTGACTTCACTCAATTAATCGATTAAAGTTAGATCCAACCTGAACATGTTATTTTATAAATAAAACGGGTTTTGAAACCTTGTTCCTCGACTAACCAAATGGAACATTCAGCGTTTATTCATTAAACCGTCCATTTTAGAGCCTAGACTGACATAAGAGGCTGGGCATTTGGCACCTCACTAGTACCAACCTGAGCATATTTAGCCTGTACCCAGCGTTGGTCTAGTTTATGCCTGAGTAAGAGAAGGCCTGCAGCTTCACCTTCTAGGCCTCCTGGCGCCCAGCCTTATCCTTGGGGTTGGTCCCCACTATGATGTCATTTGAACATGACATTACCCTTTCCTCTCAAGGGGGCTTGACTCCCCCTATAGGGGCTTGCGCAAGGGAAAAGTTCTTGTGGGATGGGGCCAACTTCATGGCAGCAACGGTTGGTTTGGGTTGAGATCCAGCAGCCTGGGGAAATGCTCGTGGAAGGCTTTAATCAGACCTTGGGCATGCACACAGTCGTGCACTGGAACCTAACTGTTCTCTGCAGTGTCAAAATCTTCCAGGATACCAGGTGCTCAAGTCTTCTTTTAATGTGGCAGGAGGCAACTATTTCTTCCACCTCCCACTCTGGTGCCCCATCCACGAGATAGGCCTCAGGAGTCTCTGGTGGGGGGCCCTTGAACAACATCAATTTGCTTTCATGATAGACATAGAAGATCTGAAATGAAGAGGGAAGATCTAGCTGGTAGGAGACATGGCCCACCTTTTTAACAATGCGGTAAGGGACAATCCTTTTTGTTCCCAGCTTCTTACATAGCTGCTTGATAGGGATGTTATGGGCATCAAGCATCACGAGATCCCCTTCCTTGTATGCAGGACCTACTCAGCGCTTCCCATCAGCATTCTCCTTATACACTTGCATTGCCGCATCCAAGCTTGTGAAACCCCCTGGTGGACCTTCTTGATTGTCTTGGCAAAGTCCGCAACCGCTTCAACCTTAGACCCACAACTGGGCTCCATGTTAAAGGTGGGGTTAAAGCCATGTCTGGCAAAAAAAAAGGGGGAACAACCAATCGAGTATTGCAACGTGTTGTTGTAACTAATTGGGCCATAGGAAGGTTAGAAGCCCAATCTGAATGATCCACGGCGGTGTAACACCGCAGGAACTGTTCCAAGCACTGGTTCACTCGTTCAGTCTGCCCATCTGATTGAGGGTGATAGTCAGTTGAATGGCAGGGACAAATCTGAAGAGTCTAACACAACTCTTCCCAAAAGATGGCGGTAAATTGGGGTCCCCAGACACTGATAATCTCTTGGGGAACCCCATGGAGCGCAAACACATGCATGAAAAAGAGCCTAGCCATCTCCGCTGCGGTTATTGTAGTTCTGCAAGTAATGAAGTGGGCGAACTTTGTAAAACGGTCCACCACCATCATGATGGCATTATAACCATCAGAGACAGGTAATTCACGTTGAAATCAACTGAGAGGGAAGTCCAGGGCCCATCAGCTTTTTAGACTAGTATAACCCCACTAAAGGTTGACGATTGGGTTTCATCTGGTTGCATACCAGGCACTCCCTACAATACCGCCCCACCTGAGCAGGCAAGCCCTTCCAATTGTAGGTGCAACGTATCAACTCCAAGGTCTTTGCTTTCCCCAAATGACCAATGGTGATTCCATCATGATGGTCCCAGATGATTTCCAGGCGCAGTAGTCCAGCAGGTACCCAAAGGCGCCCCTGAAACCACACCATCTCATCCTTTACATGATAACCCCTGGATAGATCATCTTGATTTAAAGCGCTCTTTGCAAGTACCATAGTATATTTGCCTGACAGCGGCTGAGAAAGGACAGCCTTTCTGAACATACCATATTCCTACGCGTTTTCCAGAGGTGCAAGCGCTGGCCCATTGGCTAGGAGAGAGGGAAGTTGCGACAAAAAATTTATTGGGAGGAATCATCACCTGTTTGTTGTGGACTTCTACCTTCTTTGGATAAGGAGCTAAAGCAGGGTTGCGGCTAAAAGCATCCACCAAACCATTATCCTTGCCCTTTGTGAATCCGTAAGAAAAGGCAAATTGGGCAAGGGTCTCATGACAACAGGCCTGCCGTGGGGTTGGGACATGAGGGGCGCGGTAGTAAAGCAAGTCACGGTGATCTTTATGTACACAGAATGGTTGGGTAGAGCCATGCAAGTGGTGATGCCAATATGTCAGCGCCTCCACCACTGCTAGTAACTCCTTGCTGTAAATGGAGTAATTCAACTCAGGCAGAGAATTTTTTTCTAAAAATATCCCACAGGATGCTCTATACCATCTTCATCTGCTTGTAACAAGGCAGCCACTATAGCGAAGTTGGAGGCATCAGTCAGCACAATGAACTCTTTGTAAGAGTCAACATGGTGAAGGATGGACGTGGACAACAGGGTGCACTTCACAGCTTGGAAAGCATCCTCCAAAACGGGGACCACTGAAGCACTTTTGCACCACTGGCCCTATAAAAAGGGCGCTGCCATCTCAGAAAGGTTTGGCGTGAACTTCTTGAGGGACGTACCTGTCCCCAAAAAACTCCTCAATTCTTTTACTGAAGTAGGGGTAGGCCACTCACAAATTACCCTCTCCTTTTCTGAAGTTATCATGTGTTCTTAGTCAAACATGACGTTGCCCAGAAAAGTGACCTGTGACTTGAAGAATTCACACTTGCTTATCTTCATCTTAAGGCTGGCTGCCTTTAACTGCTCCACCACTTGCTAAAGGTGTACTGAATGGGACTCCTGATCAGGGAAGACATTAGAATGTCATTCATGTAGGCAACTGCGCATAGCCCTAACAAGTCCCCCAACGCTGCATCAATGCAGCATTGAAAGATAGCAGGGACATTCTTAAGCCCAAAGGGCATGACCCAAAACTGGAAGATCTATTTTCTGATACATTATGCAGTTAACCACTCTTTTCCCTTTTTAATACGGATCTGATTGAATGCATTGAGGCAATCCAGCTTGGAGAAGACCTTCGCCTTTTCTACATAGCATGCAATCTGTGAATCCAAAGGGATGGGATGGAGTTCTGGTACAGTAACGTTATTGAGGTTCCCATAGTCCACACATGGGTGCAAAGTACCATCAGACTTCTCAACAAAGAGAAGTGGAGAGCATACAGGGGAGGTATGCTGAAAAATCAAACCTTTGCCCAACTGTTCCTTCACCCACATATTCAACGCCTCTTTCTTCTGGACAGTCAATGGGTAAATGGGAGAATATATATGCACCAGATCCACAATGAGTTTGAAGTCACAATCAAACTCAGAGTGCTCAGGGAGTGCATTAGCAGATGCTGCATCAAAAAAGGATTCAAAATCCTCCAGAAAGAAGGGATAGTAACTTCCACTGAGGGCGCCAGCAAAGGGGCAAGGCTATAAGGGTGAGGGTGGGGCCAGAGGGGCAATTCACCCTGGGCATTAGCCTCAGACAAAGGAAGAACTATTGTGCGACCATTCTTAAATGTAAGGGATAGGGTAACTCTTTCAAGTTGGTTTTAACGTCAAACTTCCACCACCACACCACTCCCAAAATGATAGGTGTCATGATTTTAATATGACTGGATGATAATCGTGGGATAGCTGGGCAGAATCTGCCAAACATAGTATCAGTTACAATTATTTGAGTGCCTTTAGATGAGGTGATATTGGGATATAATGGGTCTTTATTGGATGTAATAGGTTTATTGGATCGCCTCTATGTAAGGTGATAAGGCAATAAGGTAATGTCAACATCTGACAAATACAAAGTAATTGCCTACAAATAGGGCGACTGAGGATTAAGAATACAAGCCAAATTTGAGGAGAATCGGCGGAATAGAATAACCCAAGCAATGGAAAATAGTATCACCTGAAACCGACGTATATAAGCAAAATGGGCAATTGAGAGAGGTAGGTTGTTTTTAGCATAGACGAGATGGGACAGGAAAAGTAGCTGTATTTATAAAAATAAATAAAAGAACCGGTTGGGGCAATTGCTCCTATTTTTAGTATATTTTCAAGTGAGTCCAAAGGACCAACGATCCCCACATTATCCGTCCGTTGCTCAGTGGGTTTGACCTGTGCAGATAACCTGACAGATCCTAGCAATACCGTCCAAAATTATAACAGTGGTGCTCACTACAGGGGTCCCATTGATCAACCACCTAACACTCCAGAACTCCAGTCGCCAGCCATGCCTTACCCAAGCTGTGTTATTGGGGAGTCTTCCCAAAACACCGCACCAGCTGGATATGAGGAACTCAAAGTCACCTTGGACGTGGTGCTCAAAAACCAAGATGAACTTCTTCAAGAATGCAACACGGTCATGCACCAACTTGATAGTATGTTTAGTCAAATGCGAATCTTGGGACTACAAAACAAAGAACTTGCCAAATGACTGAATGATACCACCCAGCAGCTGCAATATGAAGAACAAAGATTGACCAATCCTTCTTGGTCGTCTAGCTGGGACAATGATGACTATCAAGAAGAAGAGGCATCATACATAGGAGAAAACAACGCTGGTCAAAGCTACTACACCCAAGATGATAGCACCGGATATTCATATGAGTCAGAACAACACTTACCTCAAGTAATGGTGATACTACCTATGACCAAAGGTCATGCTACCCCTGAAGTGACGTATATCCCAACTTCTGCTAATCCCACTCCTCATTGAGAATCCACTTTTGGGTCTCGTTCCATCTCCTCAGTATGGCCCCAAACCCCATGAATGAGAGGAGGAAGTTAATATTGAAAAGATACCCCCATTTGACTGCAATGGAAACATTCATGGGTTCTTTAAATGATTTGAGTTTGCAGTGGAAGGAGCCTCCAATAAATGGAAGGCTAAGTTGTTAATTTCTTCCTTGGATGTAGGAAGCGCTGATCAGGTCACCTGTTACCTCCCAAGTAGTTCTGTCACCTATAAGGATGTAAAGGACACCATACTCCGCTTGTTTGGGGGAAACTCAAAAATGTCGCAGCGGAAAGTGGAATTCTTAACAATCAGGTTTTGTCAAAATGAGACTCTCATAGAGTTTGCTGATCAATTCACAACAGAAGCCCATGTACTGATTGGAGCTGGGTACTTAGTGGAAGCTGATGTGTGCATTGCCATGTCCGCCGCAGTGAAGCCATATCATAAACTTTCTAATGTTATTTTGCCGCTTCTGGATGATGACGTACCTCTGCTTAAGATTGTACAGTTTTTACGTCAGGTATCCCCTAACTTTTCGCCACCAAATGTAGATTGTAAGACTACCACTGCCACTGCACCATCTTATTCCAGAGAATACTATTGTCCGCCTCCAGCTCTGATTAGTAATCATCAGCCTTACTATAACTCTGCGCCTTGTCCTCAGCCAAATTATAATCAACAGTTTGATCAATGTCAATGGGCTGGCCATGACAACTGCCAGCAACCTAGTTATTGACACAGACCCAACTATGCCAACTGTCAACAAATGGCTTACAGACCTGGGGCTGGTTATGCAGAATGACCCCAAGCTTTCCGGTCTGGACCCACTTATGATAATCCCAGACATGGCTCTTATGGGGTTAACTGCTACAAATGTGGTCGCCCTGGTCATTTGGCAAAATTCTGCCATAATCGCCGTGTGAATTACATACAACAAGAGCAATACTATCAGGGAAAAGATGGAGCGGAGTAGAGATGGGACCCTCTACCTCCGCAATACCCACTCAAAATGTCCCCAAATCAATAGTAGTATACCCTGCAAAAGTCCTTCAGTACAATGACGGAATTTTATATCAGCAGCTGGTTGGAAGAGTAGATGTAGTAACCTGAGCTCAAGCTAAGGTGGTGGCAGAGGAAGAGTCCCTCGAACAACTGAAGCTCTATGCTTGTCAAATGCTTGATCAAGATTCCTTGGACCAACTTGATTCTGCCACGGATGCGCCAACTCTGAAAGGAGTGAACGTCGCCCTTCTGGTAGATGCCATTGTCAGAGAATATCCCCAAGTCGGAGAGGGGATTATGAATTTTCTTAGGAAAAGAGAGCCCATAAAAGTTCACATATTAAACAGTCAATATTCTTCTTATTCTGAGTGTACATATTGTGATATTTTTGTAGCGAAAAATAGAGTTCGCACTATAATAGATACTGGTGCTCCAGTCAACATAGTTTCCACTAAGTTGATGGCAAAATTGACGTTGAAACCTGATGTGGACCATCGCATGGTTTACAGAACTGCTGGAGCTGTAAGCACTGTCTCCAAGGGAGCTTATAGTGTGCTACCTCTGAGCTTTGGGTCCATTGTCTTTGTGGCTCCAGCAATTGTGTTACCAAATGAAAACTATGACCTTTTAATCAGAACCGCTTTCTTGTATCATTTTGGGGCTGTTGTTGATATGACAGAGGAGACCCTCGCCATTCTGGGTCAGCAGGATCCCAATTTACTTTACTACTAGTGGAGTACCAAAAGATCCGGTGCATATGAGTCATATCAACCTTGCCTATAGTGATGGTGTATGGCCTGTTTGCTACCATTGACTAAAGCGCAAGACTCGGGCCCTCCCCCATCAGATATATGAATATCAAGGGATACCTCTTCGAGTGGCAGGGCCCATATCTATCCCTTCTGGCCATCAAGTCTTAGTGAATACTGAGTTAGAAGTGGAAGTGCCGAGTGGGTTATACAGGGAAGTCATTGGGCTCTATCATCAAACATGTTTTGAGCCGCATGTGGCTCCAGGAATCATAATCCCAGGACATGGGGAGATAAAGGTTTTGTTTGCAGACCTGCAGAGCGAACCAAAGAAAATTTGCCACCACCAAACTGTAGCATATCTACATCTGATTACCATAGATGAGGTCCGTCAGGTTCATGAGTTCAGATCCTTGGATGAATTTGGTCTACCAGCTGAGACATTGACCTGTGTACTTACAGTGGTACCGCGGAGTAATTTAATGGGATTATCAGATGAACAAAAAGACCAAGAAATAGCTTTATTTCAGAAATATAAGGGGATTTTTGCTGTTGACAATTATGATTTAGGGTGTGCTTGGGGGGTGGTCCATCAATTAGATACCGGCAATCATCCTCAAATAATGTCTTGGCCAATCCACCGTTCTCAAGCAGCGGAATACATGGTTACTGAGGAAATTGACAATTTTAAACAACAAGGGATGCTTGAATCAATTAAAAGCCTGTGGGCTTCGCCTGTTAAATTGTAAAAAAGAAGGATGGCACTAATCATGTAGTAAAAACTACCGGAAGCTCAACAATATTACAAAAAAGGATTCATATCCTTTGCCCAGAATTGACAATGCTCTGGACCAATTAGAGGGTGCCCGTTACTTTTCTGTGATGGACTTAATATCAGGCTACTGGAAAATCGAGTTACCCTTGGAAGAACAGGAAAAATGCGCTGTGATCACCTCTAAAGGCCTTTTTCAACCAACACAATTGCCTCAAGGACTGTGCAACGCCCTGGCTACGTTTCAGCGTGCCATGGACACTACTCTTGGCGACCTGAGACTGTCATGTTTCCTAGTATAACTCGAAAATATTAACATTTTCTCTCAAACTTTTTGGAGCACCTTGACCATCTTGAAGCAGTATTCCGTTGGCTAGCTGAGGCGAACATTAAAATAAAACCTTGAAAGTGTAACTTCTTCAAAGATCAGCTGGAATACCTGGGGTTTGTGGTAGACTCAACTGGGCTGCAACCACAACCAGCTAAGGTGGAGGCCATCAGCAAAATAAATACTCCCAATAGTAAGCACGACATACAGGTATTTCTGGGAATGGTCAGTTACTATCACCGCTTTATCCCTAATTTTGGCTGTATTGGGGGGCCACTATTCAAGTTGTTAAAGAAAGATGCTGTGTTCAAATGGACGGAACATCGTCAATCCACTTTCAATGCGCTCTGTATGGCGTTGAGCAGCGCACCAGTGTTGTGATATTCAAACTTTGACCAGGAGTTTATCATTCAGATGAATGCGTCTCTCTCCACTGTTGGGGCAGTACTCTCTCAGAAAGATGATGAGGGAGAAGAACATCCTGTTGCATTCTGTAGTCATAGTCTGAACTTTCATGAGCGTAATTATACTGTGACTGAGAGAGAGTGCTTAGCATTAATCTACGCATATAAACAATTTAGAGTCTATTTGTATGGGGTAAAGTTTAAAGTCATAACTGATCACGCTCATTACGCTGGTTGCAGAACCTCAAAGAGCCGGAAGGACGGTTGGCTCGATGGGCTCTCAAGTTACAGGCTTATGATTTTGAGATTCTTCATTGGCTGGGAGCAAAGCATCAGAACGCTGACTGTTTATCTCAATTACCGACTGTTGCGGTGACAGTGGACCTCAGCGACATGGTGTATGATAAGATGCTCAGCGGAAAATACACCAACAAACCACCCCAAGTAATCAAAGTGTTAAATGAAATGTGCAAAAATACCTTCCAACAGAATGGAGAACTATACAAATGAATCGGCAATTCTATGGTGAATTATCCGCGCCCCTCAGCATGATGGGAATCATTATGAGCGCGCACAGAGCAGTTGGGCATAGTGGAGTGCATAAGACTATGGAGTTGTTATGCCCACAATACTATTGGGAAAGTACAAGTTTCAATGTGCTCAAAACTATCTCCTGTTGCCATCAGTGCCAAGTGGAGAAGCCATTCCGCCATACAACGTCATATCAGTTAGTGAAACCACATTTCGCTTGGCACACGGTCTCCCTCAATGTCATTGGCCCCTTGCCAACAGGAGCCAACCATTGTAAGTACATTCTAGTGGCTATCAACCACTTGACCCAGTGGGTTGAAGCAAGGATGATATGAGACTTGGGGGCAGTTATGGTGGCTAGATTCATGTTGGAATGTATTATTCAGCGTCATGGCTGCCCTCAGTTTATTCTCACTGATAATGGCACCAACTTCACCTCGCACATCCTTCCCAAGCTGAACGAGCTTATGGGAATCCGCGGGGTTCTGATGACCCCATACCACCCCGAGTCCAATGGGATGGTCGAATGGGTGAACGGAACTCTTGTGAACATACTACAAAAATTAATAACAGATCGCCCTTCCAATTGGAGCTCTCTCCTTTCCACCACCGTGTTTGCTTATAAAATTAGTTACCATTCCACCACGGGGAAGAGCTCCTTCCAATTACTATATGGCTAACACCTGGCCCTTCTGGCGTTGCTTTATGCATGTGTAGAAGACACTGGCAGACTAGAACCTCACCGCTATTTGACTAACCTTGCGAACATTCTGATCAAAGCTACAAACTGAAGCATATTCCTTCAGCTTGGATAAAAAGATTATGGATCAGGCCGCTGATCAGGCACGTCATAGTGGGCTGGCACCATTCAAGGTAGGCGATATAGTTCTCTTTCATAATCAACATGGATTCGGGTGGAAGCACAAGCTGGCTAGTATTTGGGTTGGTCCATTTGAAGTAATAGAGAAAACTGGAGTCGACGTATATACCATCAAGGATCCTACAAGTGGTCAGATCATTAATTGAGTACATGCAAAGTTCCTCAGACCTTACAAACAATAGAATCTTATCATCCAGTCAAGAAGGGGGTAATGTTACAATTTTGATATGACTGGATGATAATTGTGGGATAGCCAGGCGGAATCCATTGAACATAGTATCAGTTAAAATTATTCAAGTGCCTCGAGATGAGGCGATATTGGGATATAACAGGTCTTTATTGGATGTAATGAGTTTATTGGATCGCCTCTATATAAGGTGATAAGGTGATAAGGCGATGTTGACATTTGACAAATATAAAGCAAATTGCCTACACGTAGGGCGACTGAGGATTAAGAATAACAAGCCAAATTTGAGGAGAATTGGTGGAATAGGATAATCCAAGCAATGGAAAATAGTATCGCCTGAAGCCGGCATATATAAGCAAAATGGGCAATTGAGAGAGGTAGGTTGTTTTTAGTGTAGACAAGATGGGACAGCGAAAAGTAGCTGTATTTATAAAAATAAATAAAAGAACTGGTTGGGGCAATTGCTCCTATTTTTTAGTATATTTTCAAGTGAGTCCATAGGACCAATGATCCCCACATCATCCGTCCGTTGCTCAGTGGGTTCAACCTGTTGGATAACCTGACAGATCCTAGCAATACCATCCAAAATTATAACAATAGAGAACAAGAGGTTTTTGATAGCCTGGAAGTGATCAGAAAAGTGGTACTTGACAATCAGATAATCCACTTTCTCCCTAATATTCAGAGTGGTAATACCTTGGGACACCTCTCCCTTAACCACATCATCTGGCAAGTAACTCATCTCCAGGTAGTCAGCTAGGCATTGGTCCATAAAGTTATTAGACGCCAGTATCCACCAGTACAGTGGTGCTGAATTTCTCTAAAGGTGATGAAAGGGTAGCAGACAGTAGAAAAAACCCTGAATGGTCTTGATTGATAGCAGACAACGTCAGAACATCACCAACAAACTCATCCTCTGGCATTAACACATCAACAAGGTGTGTTTTGGAATCATAGAAGGGGGAGGGATAATTGGCCCACTCTTACTATTGAGGCCACATACCCCACCATGCCTTCTACAGGTACATATACTTTATAATTCTTAAAACGAAGTTCTTTCTCCACTTCCTGAGTGCCACGGATCATGGTAGGGGCCAAACGAGGGATCTCAGGGGTTATTTGATATACTGGAATAGGGTTCTCATCCAAGCCATAAGAGCTAATAAACAGCTCAGAGGTTTGGATAAGATTTTGTCATGTAACGCGTTTTTAGATGTGAACGACCCTATTCCCCCAATGGCAATGGAAGGCCCAACGTTATTTAAGGCCAACACTCCCAGACCCATCTGCGCCAATTCTGCTGGCATTGTCTGAATGCGCTGTCAAAGAAAAACTCATTTCTTTAATTTGAAATTGATAAATTCGGTGGAAAGTCAGTAAATCACAACTTTCAGACCTCAAAGCGACCATATCCACCAGGTATGAGCACAAAGGGTGGATACTTTCCAGTTGGAGGCAACCATAATAATGCTGAGTTGCTCCAACCTTTGGGAAAAAGAGGAAACAGCGGTGCGGCTAATGACAGCCAAAGCCCACAGCCAGCGCCCACTGTTTCCACTTTGGAAAAGTTCTACACAGAAAAAGGTTGTGCACATAAATTTAAGGGGTTGGTTGACTAATCCAAGGAGATTGTCTATAACTCTCCTGTTCCCAGAGTGGAAGTGCTCAGTGCACAGGCCTAACGCCAGGGAACTAGCCGTTAGAGTAAAAGTTATTATTGCCCAGCAGAGGGTGCTGGAGCAATAATAACTCAAGCAAATGTGAGCAATTATCAAGGTAAAACCCCAACCCAAAATGATGCAGTGCACTAAGGGAGAAATGGGAAAGTCCCAGGTTGGAGGGAACCTGAGAAAACCAACGGTGCACTAGGTGGTAGCCTAATCATATATAAAATGTTGTGTTTAATATAGCATGAGGCCTCCTCAAAGGGGTCCACGCACAGGATTGTTTGGAATAGCATTTAATAAAAAATGGTAAAAATGGGGAAATTTTATTTGAGAAAGTTGACCAACAAGGAGTGTTGGTCTTGGGAAACGTAATTAACTATGGCGGGAGAATATGGGGTATGCTGGAGTGGGCCTAAGCACCTAGTCACCAATAGGCAGAAACTTCCATCCCAATTGATCAAATATGCTGAAACTGACTTCACTCAAGTAATCAATTAAAGTTGGATCCAACCCAAACACGTTGTTTCATAATTGGAACGGGTTTCAAAACCCCATTTCTTGACTAACTGAATGGAACTGTCAGCATTATTTGGTAAACCGTCCATTTAAATGCTTGTACTGATGTAAGGGGCTGGGCATTTGGCACCTCATTAGTACCAACCTGGGCATATTTAGCCTGTACCCAGCATTGGTCTAGTGTATGCCTGAGGTCAGGGAAGGCCTGCAGCTTTACCTTCTGGGCCTCCTGGTGCCCAGCCTTATCCTTGGGGTTGGTCCCCACTATGATGTCATTTTAACATAACAACCAACCTGGGAATATCTAGCCTGTACCCAATGATGGTCCAAGGTGTGCTTTAGATCAGGAAGGTCCTGCAACTTGACCTTTTGGGCCTTCTGAAGCCCAGCCTTGACTCTACTTTTGGTACCCAAAATTAAGTCATGTAAACATGACAAAAGATATAGCTTCCTTTGTAGGTATGCTTAGACCCACAAGGGGAGCCATGATCTACAAGCACCACTGGTTTCAAGTTACTTTGAGTGTATAAATTGGGAGGGGGTATTGGAAAGGCTCAAACCTAAGGGAATTGTTGCCCATTTGCCATTTTAATTTATTAAACTAACTAAAAAGATATGTTTTGGTGAATATTTTATTTAACTAGTAGGAAATTAAGTAAAAGAAGATAACACAAAGCTCAACCATTAGTATGGTGCTGGGTCTTATGGTAGTATAAGAGGAGAGCTGCTAAGTTAAATTATGATAGTGGAGATTAATTTCTAATTTCAAATTCATTAATTAAATAAAAAGTTTTGATCACTAATTTCCCTCCAATAGTTTTGGCTGGCCTTTTCTAAGCTATCCTTGGACCATTTCTCAACTTCTAAATGTCCAAATTTATTTTTAATTTTGGAATAGGGTATCAGGTTTGATCCCCTTTTGGTCCCATTTTCACCTTTTTGCTTAAATTTAGCTTGCTAGGTAAGTTTACCCCACTCAGATTGACTTCTGGTTGAGCCCCCTGTTGTGGATAGTGATTGGAACCATGGTAGAGAGTCTCTTGATTTTTCTAATATCTTCAAAAAGTTGCCTAATTTTCTTCAAATAAAAACATGTAGCTTTCAAAACATGGATAGGTTTAGGTTGAGGGGTAGATAGGGAAAAGGAGTGTGGAAAGCAGGGAGGGGCAACAGCTATCCATCTCTCATCCAAGGTATGCCTTAGGCCAGAGACCTGGGTGAGGGTCAGGGCCTTAGGGTTTAAACCCTTACTGGTTCTAAAGAGGTGCGCATCCCTGTCCAGCTTGATGGCTGGCACCTGAGACCTTATATTATATATAGGAGATATGGATAATTACTGGGATATGCAAAAATCTAAGAATTTTAGGATCTACACATATTCTTATGTGATATTTAATATTTGTTATTCTATATATTTTTTGATACTATAAACCCTACTAAAAACGTTTTAGCTACTTGTTTTTATCAAAAACCTAATTTTTCTTCAGTCTATTATATTTTACCCGGAAACCCCGAAAATAACCGAAATTGCGTAATCTCGAAAACCGATTACATAGGTAAAGACCATTTTTGCTCAAGAGCTTAATTGAATGTAAGTAGGCATTTCGAACGTTAAATTGGCTAATCTGAATCGACTTACCGGTCCCGATCTAAACCAAACCGAAAATCAATTTTGCGCTTAATGAATAAAAAGGCGCACCAAAAGGCGAGAAACGGAAAAGTGCTGGAAGCTAATCTCATCAAAACAACAAGGAACAATCTAGGATAACTGTAATAGGAATTCCTAGAGTTCGGAATTGCTAAGTAATAGATAATTAATTATTGATGTAACAATTAAATGGTGAGTTTCAATTGAATGTGACTATTAAAATTTACCTCAACTGAATTGTAAAGGTCCCAATCTAGAAATCCTACATAACTGATCTGATTTGTTTGGAAGAGGAAGAATTGGTGACTCCAAAGGGGGTGAAAGTGGCCGGCTCTCGGGTGGCCGGATTTACTTTTTAATCTTTATAAACAAGTCTCGCCGATATGGGCGCCATTATTAAGGCTAAAACTCGTCTGATTATTTTGAAAGAATTGTTGAAAATGTTATGGTCACTACTTATTCTGATATACTTATTTATTGAATATCTTGCATACCAAACCTTCGCTCAGAAATACTATGCCTTTGGGGCTTGGAGTGGTTTGATTTCTCTACACAAAGTATCATCTTTGCCCATCAATCGCAACCTCGGTTATATTTATGTCAGATCCTCTTTAACCCAGAATGAATCCAGAACGTTTCCTTTTAAAAATGCTTTTAGTGATCCCTGTTTAATAAAGCAAGGACAAAACTTTTTGGAAAAAGAGCATCCCTTAATTTTATATATAGTTGACAGAGTTAACAACTTTCTGAACGAGATTCAGATTGATCATCCTATTCTGATTAAGGCTATCGATAATATTTTTATTAATTCAACTTACACTCTCACAAGAGAAACTGCAAACGAAAAATTGTATATTCTAGACAAGGACATAGAAAATAGTCATAGAGCCATGAACTTTCCTTTTGAATGTTCCCATTTGGCGTTTAGCCTCTTAGAAGATGCAATTCACCTATTTTTAGAGTCTCTTCTGAATTCAAGTGACTTTCAAAAGATTGAAGTTGCACCCTCCAAAAAACTGATTTTATTCAAGGACAAGCTTTACAATGTATCATCTATCAATGGCCGATTTTGGAGGAGTGCACCATGCACTTTCAAAGGTAAGGCTGAGCTTAAACTTTGTTGAAAAATTAGAGATCGATTCGCTACTTAAAGCTTTGCACGCTGACAGAAACCCAATTTTTAAACTGACCGCACGATAGGGTTTTCAGCTTGAACTATTATTTTGCTTTCTATTAACAAATTTCGAACTGTGATATAAACCATCACATTTTACAAATATGAAATTTAATTACACAGGAGTTTGGGTTTAAGGAGGCAGCGAGTTTAATATATTAATCATATACGTTTAGAATCCAGCTCACAAGGGTTTGAATTTAACAAATATTCCAAGGTTTTAGTGAGAAGAGATCCCATCGGCCTGGAATATGAATCATATGAGCAAGAGCCTGAGATTCTTTTAAGCCAGGGCCAAACTGAAATCCTGTTTCTAATAGGCGTTTTTGCTCTGATAGCATCGTGTATCGTTTTATTCGTTGGATTATTTTTCTTTTATCGGGCCAAGAAAATATCGAAGAAGGCTTCCGTTGTTTGTGAGGAACCCCAAACCCAAGGAAGCGCTATTCCAAACCAGGTGCCGGCTTCGAAGCAAATCCACAAAAAGCTTCTAGCGCCTTCAAATTTTCGAACGCGACGAGCTCTCCTACAAATTTCCCTGAAGATTCGTTTTTGGCGTCCGCTCAAGACTCAGAAACTATTTGCCAATTTTCATGCGCCTCAACGGGTTCAAACACGGAGCGCCATAGTTACCTTGAAGATGATGACAAGGTGGGACCCATTACTGCAACCGTTCAATTCAGCTACCAACCTGTCCTTGCTGATGAGCTGGCCATTGAACCAGGCGACAAGGTTATTGTTCAACACAGTTTCGACGATGGTTGGGCCGTCGGTCTCCATTTGCTTTCAAGAAAGGTCGGAGCTTTTCCCCTGGCATGCCTTCAGGCTACCCCAGTCGTCTCACAACCTACTTCGCACGTCTTTTCTCCTCACGCCTTTGCACGCGTTAATGCTGCTCCGATCGCACGCAGGGTTTCCTCTCAGAGAATCTCCAGATTTATTTCTAGGTTTTGAGCCAGCTATAGAAACCACTTAATGCATTTCTTATGGGCTTATTGTTACCAAAGGTTTAATCTTTTTAAATGCAGCTTAAGGTGCGTTTTGTTAAGCTAATACACTACGATACGCCACCATATATGCTCATCTATCCGGTACATGTTTTACGGGTTATTTTTTTGCTACAACCTGTGCACTGTAAACCAATAATATATACCTTGTTTAAATAGAGAAAAATGAACAAGGGCAAGTTTATGGATGACGAAATTATCATATGAGTAACTTGCATCAAAGATCGTAAAACTTTGGTTATCACTAATACGCAACGAGATAGTCTGACAAATTGTCAGCTCAGGTATATAATTATAACCTTTTAGTGTAAGATGTGCTTTAACTTGCTTTTAACTAGAACTTCAATTTTATCAAACTTATAGTTAAATGATTAATAATCAAATCCATAAATTAAACGGTTCAGATGTAAATTTTTATCTGTTAACCCCAATTCAGATAAACACCGGATTGAATAATGCTGTTTGTTATTTCAACGCAAGTGACCTTGAGAACAGTAACATGTTAATTTCTCACCACGTCTACTGTTTTGAAAAGTGAATGAGAAGGTTAAGTTTTTAGGCTTAGGCTATCTAACTAGGTGACCCAACTTTAAAAATGTATTTTAATAGTCATAGTTTTCACAGCTCCATTAATTCTAGATATAAGATACTTAATCTAGTGTAGTTATTGGGTGCTCAAATTTTGCTGCTTAATTTGAGATCCTAGGGGAAGTTACCCCAGTGGTAGAATATGGACCCTCTACCACTGCCTACCCGAGTTCGATCCCGGTAGATGAACTTTGGATAGGGGGCAATTTTGACCGTTGGTTTTGCATACCAATGCCCCGAACTGAGATAGCGAATAGCAAAGGCGGTCCATGGAGTTCCTGGCCTATAATACGCCGTGCATGGAGGTTTTCCAGGTTTTATCCTCCTTTCCTATTTTCTTCACTTCTCTAATTGGTGCGGTATCGTCCCCAGGTCTGCTCACCTCGAATAAAAATTTAATTTGAGATCCTAGGGTTTATGCCACATGTAGTAGTAACTACACTGGATAAGTACTCATAATCACAGAAAAATAGGGGATCAAAGTCCTAGGAAATTTAAAGTACCTAATACTATACAGATATGAGATAGCAAAAAGAAATTTAGATAAGTATAAAAGCATATATAAAGAATAAGTGATCCCCATTACTAGAATTACCATTCTGAATCATCTTATTGAAAGATCAGAAATCATTATATATAGGTAAAATATATCAACAAAAAGATGGTGATCAATAATATAAGCAGGTTCAGAGATATACCCTCAAAATTGTCAATTTACCAATAAGAGACTATAAGTAGGCAGCCCTGCCTAAAAAAGAATTAAGGCAGGTTGGTGATAACAGTTGATTGTGTAAATCAGTAATAAGTTATATTTTATTTTTGAAGATTAATTATAAGCATTGATGCATCCTATATTAGAATTGTTTGATCTCAAGTCAACCTTTATTTAATTATATCAAGCTTTTTTCTCTATATAAATTTAAATTATATATACTGGGATCTTGAAATGCAGAAGCTTAGAGCACCAGTAGGATAGAGTTGGGAGGCAAGAATTAATAACTTAACATGTTCTGAAAGGCAAAGTCTCTGAGCTCTAATAGAGATGGTCTCAGCAGGCAGAGACTTAAAGTCTCAGAGATCCAATATCAAGGTCTTGGGGACTAAAACTTTTAGCCTTGGGAGATCTATTATACAATTATAGGATTTTAAATCTTTAGCCTGTTCATGGGCCTGTATGTAAGGCAAGTGTCTATAAATCTCCAGTTCCCAGAGAGGTGGTGCACAGCGTAAACCACAAAGCTAGGAAACTTGTCATCAGGATTATAGTAAAAAAGGCACTGCAAAGGGTGTCATAGCCAAAGTAACCCTGTGTAAGGGTGTATACCATGGTGTAAAGCAGTTGGAAACAAATAAACAAGAATATTTGGGTGGGCCTCACAGGGGAGCCTATAACCAAGTGTAGATCAGTGCTGGGAGGTTTAGGTGCCTCAGTTTGGAAGGAACTGAGGGGGACCAATGATGCACTTAATATTGTATACACTTTAGTGATAATAGAACAGTTAAAGTTAAAGATCTCCTTGAGGAATTCTGCACACATGTCTGCACTAAAACCATAAATTTTAAAACACAGTAAATGAATGGGAGAATTTATTTAAAGGAAGATGACCAATGAGGAAACTTAGTCTTGAGGGAACATAATTAAACAATCAGGGGGAAATTGGCCATCAGTGGAAGTGTTACTAAGCCTAAGTGCACCATTAAGTGCATGCTTCCATTGGCCTGGGTACTATAACTCAAGAATTCCCAAACTCGAGTAATTAATTGGAGGCATGGCTGACCCAATCTTGAAATTTCAAAAGTCAAACAGATTCTGAAACCTCATTTGCTGATTAACCAAACCAAACCATCGCTCTTAAGCTTATAGCTAGTTTGTTTAAATGACTTTGCCATTGCATGGGCTGAGCATTAAACACATCTCTTAGACTGACCTAAGCATATCTGGCCTAAACCCAGCGCTGGTCTAAGGTATGTTTGAGGTCAGGAAGGCCTGCTAACCTCAATTTTTTAGCCTCATGACGACTAGCTTTATCTTTTGAGTTGATCCCTTCAAACATGTTATCATACCATGACAATGTAATCCTTAGTACCACCAAATACTCCTACTCTTGTAAAAAGCCCATATTACCCCATTATATAAGTCCTGGAGACCAGCCCCAGCAACTGAATAGGGATAAATACCCCTTTCAGACAAAAAAGGTCTCAAGGGCTAAGTGGATTTTCTGTCACAGCTGAGCGACTTAGCCCATGTGATAGATGAGTGCTGGGTGACTGCCCTCCCCCCCAAGGATACCCCATTCCCACCTCTTCCCCCTCCTCAACCCTGGTAAGTTTGATAGAGGGAGTTTTCAGAGAGATTGCGCATACCAGAGGCCATGGTCAGGCCCCTCAGACCCCCCAATCCCCAGGCAAACTATGTCAAAATTTTGGGGAAACAGCATTTACCAACATTAGAGCCAGGCCTGCAAATTCTGGTCTGGGGGAGCCAGTATGGACTGGCCAGCACCAAAAATCATATCAGGGAACAGCTCAGATCTCAAACCAGGTACCAAAAGACTTGGACCAGTTGCCAAATGCTCCAGAATGAATCCAGGAAGTTCAGGTTGTGCGAATAGTCCAATTGAGAGTTCAGTCCAAGTTGCAAACAACTCACCCAATGGACCCTGCCTTCTGGGACGAATCTGCAACATCTGAATCATGCAAACAGGATGAATCAGATAGCCAGGACACAGATTGGTAGCATTGACTTGGTTTGGCCCCAAGAATGCAGAAAAATTTGCAAAAGTTTTTTTTTGATTTTTGCTGAAATCTTGAGCATCACCCTACCCCTTCCATGCCAGCCAACCAAATCACATCGCCAAACCCCAAACGCCCAATCTCATGATACCTTCCCCATACAATTTACCTGGTACTTAAGGCAACTGCCCTGCCCAGGGGCAGTTGGTTCATTCTTATATCTTCTGCACTTTATGCTTAAAATTCATATTCCCCATAAAGATTGCTGTGGCCTCCGTCCGCCTTACTTTTTACTAAAATTCTGCCAATTGATCCAATGAAGTGCGCTGTCACCCAAATTCTCATACCAATGTTCACCAACTGGATCATTTGGTCACTCAACCCTTCCATGTAGCAGCATATTGTAAATGCAATAATCTGCCTTGCCCCTGATGACAAGCCTGCTGTTTCATTCATTACTTTGCATCTGTTTAATGAGAATCCTCCTGTCTGTTCTACTGACGAGTTTTACAAAGCTGCTCCCCAGTTGGAGCAGCACCAGAGTGGCCCTGCCCCACCGCTTGTAGACTCAGGGCCAACACCCAACTCAACTGCCAATGGCTTGGCCTGCCTATGGGACCTGGAGCACCCCATCCAGGGGAAGCTCA
>JAKSZP010003263.1:0-48732 GCA_022478985.1 Massospora cicadina
TTTCTCCCAGGGCTGTCTTGGGTATCAATTTTTACAACTGAGGGTGCTCCTGGTTGAGATGTTTGTTTGGGAGGGTAAATTGCATTTGTTGCATGCACTTTGAATAAAACTATAACTCTGAACATATCTTCTTGATTTTCTGTAAATATGACTCTTCTGGCTCAAAGATAGTGGTAAGTTTGGGATTAGTGGTTGGTTGGTAGTGTTATATAGGTCAAGCATGGAAGGCGGTGGCCACCCATTTATAGTCTAAAATGTTCCCTTAGTCATTGGTCTTAGAAAGGGGCAGGACCCAATGGTTGGTATCCCTCTTGGTCCTAAAGGGGTGCAAAATTTGTCCAGATTGATATCCACAACCAAGACCTAAAATGTCCTATAGATTTTGGTGGACTATTTGAGCCCATCCAAATGTGTTTCCCTACTATGCAGAAAATACTGGGAGGTAGATTAACGCTCCCCCACACTGGAGCAGCAAGTGGCAGATCTGAGGACATCAATTGGAAAATGGATGTGTTCAGATGTCTGAAGATAATTGAAACTTTTTTGTAAAATTGCTCAAAAGTGAGATCAAGTGGAAAGAAGGCTATTTAATGAGTTTATTTTAATTTAAATTAAATTTAAATTATTTTATTTTATTTTATTTTTTTTTGGTTTGATTTATTTTACATATTTGTTTTATTTTGATTCAATTCAATTTTAATTTATTTTACCCATAATCATTTTAATCAATTCAATTAATTACATAGATGCATTATAGGTTGTCTTATGCACTTTTGGATTATGTGGACTCTATACCTGTAGTGCATAAGACAACCTATAATGCATCTATGTAATCCCTAATTTATTGAGGTAATCTAACCTCAAAATCATGGTATAAATAAACAATTCTAGCTATTAGCAATCTTGAACTAGAATAAAAAGATTTTTATGCAACTTGACTTATTGTCAGTTATTTCAACTATGATTACTTGGAACCTATTACTTTTTTATACAATTTTTTCTCTCTAATGTGTCAGTGTATATTGTGGTGCCAACTACCCAGGCCCATTTGCCGCCTTCAAACCAAAACCCTTTCTTATTCTTCTTACTGAATAACTTACCCACGTGATAACCTTTTACCAAACCAGCAGATATTCCACCTATCATGTACCATTGTACACCCTTTTTTCCTTCTAGAATATATAGTATTGTACATGGTTCTCTATCATTTCATAAATTATCTAGGACGTTACTCCTTTCTTGCTCAACTTGCACAAGTTCTCATGGTATGAGTACCAGTGACAACCAATTTAATTTGGTTTTAACTTGAAGCTTTCAATATCCCTATCCTGATGAAAATCACATCCAGGCTGGTGCCTTACTTTTTAGTTTCTTTACTGATATGATTCATTCAGGACAGTTCAGGAGGTTAAGTGATCACTCTATTCAGTATATTAATTGTTACCACCATGTTTGGGGCTGTTCTCTTACAGGACTCATAATCTACCTCATAGTAATATTAACTACTCAGAAACATTGCCAACATAAGGTGAACACAACCATTCCTGCCAGGTTCACACATTAGCAAATAATGATGTGTCTGCAATGAACCCCTATAGTTGTGAGCATCAAGATATTCTTGCTATCTTATCATTGCAGAATCAGAATTTGAAGCTCAACTAAGGAAATTTTCAGCAGATGTAAAAAAGTTAATTAAGTGGCTAAACAGCTAATTGAAACCCTAGCCAGAGGTTTGATAAGGCAAATTTGAAGACCACTAATTTGTTACATATTTAGTCAGGTTTCTGTCAGGAAAAACTTGTTTAAGTCAGTCCAATGACTAACATATATGTAACGCGCTAACAAATGTATGGGCTCCAACAATGAACTGAAAAAACAAATCTCTATTGTGACAAGTTTATTAGGCTAAATGTAAGTCCTGGGGAACGTCCCCTGGCTGTTGATCGGGCCATCTTCCCATTCCCAAGTAAAAAGATACCAAAGAGAATGGCGGTACCTCTTGTTACTCAGGGCAATCTCGCTCACATAGTAGACAAGCAATGAGTAACAGCTCTTCCACTTTGGATCTCACCTCTGGTACCCACACTCACCTTGGCAGAACTGTTACGGGGAATTAGCAAAATCTGCACCAGAATTGTCAAATAGAAATTGGGCAGATCTAATTTGAGTGGCAATCTGACCGATGCCTGAATCTCAAATGGCCAGAAAGGCATGAAGACTGAGGTATAGGATGGAACGCCTGACAGTTCCAATTTGATCAATATGCTGATTAAACAAAGCACCCTCCTATCAAAGTTGTCAAGGATCATCCTTGATGATCAGGCAATAGCATTGGGCGCCACCAACAAGGGTTCAAAGCCCATGGATGGTAATTTGGGCATTGCAGCCAATGTGATGCCATTGACCAAATGAACGATCCAGTGACCAAGCGTGGGAGGGTTGGGCATCCCAAACCCATTCCCAACCAAATGGACCCACCCCTATGTGGGGTGGCCTTGGGGGATTCCCGTTGCTTGTCAGGCCAAATGCTTTCATGCCAACCATTGGAAACGTAGCTAAGCCTTGGTTTGGACATTAGAGGTTGAACCAACAGTGACTCAGCCCACCGCCAAATTTTGCAATGTCAGTTCTCAAGGAACAAACCCACCCATTCCTGAACAATTCACCAGTTAGGTCAAAATTGCGGGACTCAATCCCAGCTTGTCACTACCCCAATCGACCACTATTTAATCAGTTGCATATCACTGAGAAAATTGTTGGTTGATTTTCTTACTCTCCCTTAAAATAAATTTTTGCCAAAAAACCAAACAATTTTTATTATCTCTTCTGACCGCATCCCTGATGGCGTTTCCCTGGTGGCCCATCAGTCTGTATACCAGATGGGCTCTACCAGTACTATTGACCACTATGGCCCCCTCCATCATCAATTGGGTTCAGCAAGTCTGATATTTTTGGCTCTACAACCCCATTATCACTAACTTTCAGCAGCAATACATGGGAATTTTGTGGCTGTATGTCCACCAATTACAAGATAAAATCCATCTCCTTGCCAACCCAGTTGAAATGGCCCCATATGCTGAGGACCTCATCAAGACTATCTCAGTGATCCCACCCCCTGCAGCAAGACCTCATGGGTTGGGAGTGGGTTCAGTGTGGTTTGTTGTCAGGATCATACTTACCATTGTGCTGCACCATTAATTCATCGTCTCCCAATGCCCGGCTCCATATCAAGTCATTCAGTAAGCAATGCCTCTGGCATTCTGGCTTGCTTTTTGGGTGCTTACACATACCAACTTGCAGGCTGGTCTAAACTTCACCTGCCATTTACATGACACTAAAGCAACAATTAAACCTGGATGACACAAAAGCATGTTTCTTGATCCAGGAGTGATTGGCCCAAAATATAAAAAATTTCTGGCCCATCATCAGTTGTCAGAAATTTACAATGACCTATTAAAGTAATTGTGCTTAAGGGACATAGGCTTGAAAATGTACAAAAAATTGGCTCTGAGGGAACTGGAAGGCAAACCAAGAATTCAACAGTGGAAATATATCAACATGCAGAACTTTTCTCTCAGACTATTCCTAAAGAAGGAGGAGCTTTAAACTAACACCTTAGGAAAAAAACGTCACATTCAGAGGGAAGTTGTTTATAGTGTGGAGACAAGGGACATCTAGTTGTTGCATGCTCTAAGATTTACTCACCTGATACCAACTTTAAAATAATGAAACTTTCGACCAAACTTAGCTAGTGTTAGTAGTGATAATAAAGATAGATCTCAACTCTACACTACTATTCAAATACATTTGTCCAATAGGGACCATGAAGTTACAACCTGGGTCTTAATGAACACCCTGGCATGTCAAATATATGAATTACAGCATATTAAGGCATTAAGAGAGATCTCCTTACATTAGGAATAGTCCAAATTAGAAGATGGGACAGTATCAGATATTAAAAGTGACAAACTATCCCTTTGTGACTAACATTGGTAGATTCAGATTCAGCCATAAAATTTTCAGTAAAGGATATGATAACCTTCCCAGTTGTACTGGGTTTTCCATGGTGGCAGAAATCACGTTGTAATAATAACTGGGACAATCTAACTTCCAACTTAAACAGGGAGAAGTTTCAGGTTCAGTAAAGTTACAGTTAGGGATGGACGATTAGACACCCCAGAAAAAGCTTCATTGAACTAAATGCAAAAATAGGAAATAACAAACCTACCTCAAAGAGTTACAAGGATACCAAGATATAATCAGTGAGGAGACCTGTAAAATCCTGCTTTCTGTAAAGAGTGTCTTTAACTCTCTCATTCCCAGAGAGGTGGTGCAGGATGCACAACCATACCTCCAGGGAACTAACCATTGCAGGATAGGAAACAGGTCACCGCTGAGGGTGCCAGAGAAGAAGGGACCCAGGGCAAGGGTGTACAGCGCAGTATACAGGATAATATAACCAATAAATACCAAAGCATGGGTAGATCCCAAAGGGAAGTCCATGACCAAGTGTAGATTGGTGCTAGGGGACTTGGGTGCCTTGATCTGGAGGGGACCAGGGCGGCCCAAAGGTGCACCAGAAAATTTAGTTAATTGAAATAAGATAAAGTGGCCAACGTTGTTGGAGACTTTTTGAAAAGTTCCGCACACAGTTGCCCAAGAAACCATATTTTTTGAAAAATGTAAAATAACGGAGAATGTTTTATTGAAAGAAAGTTGACTAATGAGGAAAGTTGGTCTCAAGGAAAAATATTTAAACAATAAATGGGAATTTGTCAATTGGTTGAAGTGGTACTAAGCCTAAGTGCAACAATATGTGCACGCTTTCATTGGCCTGGGTACAATATCTTAAGATTGACTGAATTCAAGTGATTAAATGTAAACATGGCTGACCCAATTTTGAAACTTTAAAAATTGAATGGGCTTTGAAAACCCGTTCACCAATTAATCAAACTAAACCGTCGCCCTTGAGCTATAGCTAGTTTGTTTTAATTCTCTTGCCTTCACACAGGGCTGAGCATTGCGCACACCCCCTAGACTGACCTGGGCATATATGGCCTGAACCCAGCGCTGGTCTAGGATATGTTTGAGGTCAGGAAGGCCAACCAACTTCCCCTTTTTGGCCTCCTGACAACTAGCTTTATCATTTCAGTTTGTAACCTCAATTATGTTATCAAATCATGACACTTCCACGCTGTAATTGTGATTTTAAAATTGAAATTATGCCGCATAAAATGCCAAGTTGGGGAATTTTTTCCTAAAATTCATAAACAAGGATTAGTTTTTACAAAAATCTCAAAGAAAACTTAGGAAATTGATTCATGAGACGGTCAAATTACCCATGCTCTTTTTTTGTCAAAAAATAAGAAGGAGGCCTGAGACCTTGTGTAGATGATTCTACTATAAACTCAATCACAGTGAAAATATATAATTCACTAACAGAACAATTGGATAATAAAATAACAGGAGCTCTGATCTTTACTTAACTGGATTTGCAGAATACATATAATCAACTCGGAATTTCAGAAGGACATGAATGGAAGACAGATGTTACAACTCCCTTTAGATTTTATGAATATCTTGTAGTGCCATTTGGGCTATGTAATTCCCAGCAGCTTTTCAAGCTCTTATGACAGAAGTACTGTTCCACATTTTTAATGAAGTTTTAGTTTACCTAGATTATATTTTAATATACCCTAATGATATGAGGCCAAAGTAGAACATGTGGATGCAGTGCTCCAGAGACTAAGGAGGTACAAATTACATGCCAAGTTGTAAAAATGTGAGTTTTTATGCAATGAAATAGACTTTCTTGGGTATGACATCAAATAAGAAACTTAACTATTTTTCTAATGAGGTATCAGCAGTAACAGATTGACCTTGCCCTAGGACAAGAACTAAGTTGCATGCCTTTTTTGGGCTTTCAAACTTCTGCAGAAATTTATTCAAAACTTCTCATTAATTTTCCTTCCTTTGAAAGACCTTACTTCTAACTCAATATCTTTCATCTGGACGCAAAAGGCTCAGTAGACTTTTTAAGCCTTAAAGGAATTATTCACTGCAGCTCCAGATATAATCAGACCAGATCCAAACAGACAATTATTTCTTGAGACAGATGCATAAGACTTTTCCTATGGTGCCATTCTGCTTTAGAGGGAAGATATAAAAGCCATACTGAGGGTTTTATCAAAAGATGTTGGATGAAGAAAGGAATTACAAGATCTATGATAAAGATCTTGCAGCCATTGCTAAGGCTCTGGAACACTGGAGATGATACCTAGAATTTAGTAAACACCATGTGATTAATTTAACATAAAATAAAAACATCCTATACTTTAAAGGAAGCGGTAATATCATACAGTGACATGAACAATGGGCTTTGGAGTTATCCAAATTATGTTTTCTACATTGACTTCAAGCCAGGAAAATCTAATACGGTCCTAGATGCACTTAAAAGATGAAATGACCATGGTGAAAAGAATATTGAATATTTGTAGTATAATAATAGACCTGTGATTAAACCAGACATATATTTGTTTTCTTTTGTAGCCATACAACAAGCAGAGACTTACTTGAAAAAAGTAAAGGAATCACTAAGGAAGGACTTAGATATTAAGAGATGCTAATAGGGTCTTTTTTCTAGGTTCCCTCATGTACTGGTGATCAAGGACCAAAAAATATACCTGCAACGTTCCCTGTGTGTCTCAGATGGACAATCTAAAATAGAAGTATTTAATAGCTTCCATGACACTCTAGCTGCAGGGCTTAAAGTCCAAAGAAAACACTAAAACGGGCTCAATATGATTATTGGAGGCTAAGAATGACAAAGGATGTGAAAGGGTATGTTCAGAAATGTCACCAATGTTTAAGGAACAAAGTTTCTACTCATAAAGTATTTGAAAACTTCAAATTTTTGCTTTTCAATGATCTATGGAGAAGCATATCTATGGAGTTATTAACTGAACTACCTATAAGCAATGGAAAGGGTGGTTAGCTGAGCAGGTAAACTGCTTCCACCCCTAGTGCAGGTTTTAAATTCAAAACCTGTACTGGCTAGAAAACACTCTTGGTGTGGTATATTTGTCCCAAGGTTAACCCACCTCGAATAATTTTTTGCCTATAAGAGATGGATACACTTCAATATGGGTGGCGGTGGATAGATTGTCTAAAGATTCTGAGTTTGTCCCATGTTCTAGGGTACCTTCAGCAGTGGAAGCAGCCAACTTATTTTTAAAAACATCTATCCTCACCTTTGCTGTCCTTTAGATATAATGTCTAACAGAGAGTCCCAATTTATATCCAGATGTTTTAGATGTATTACTGATCTGCTAGGTTTCAGATTAAAGCTATCATTGCCTTCCATCCACAGACAGATGGACAAACAGAGAGATTAAATAAGGTTTTAGATAAATATCCTTATTCCTATATAAATTTTAAACATGACAACTAGTAAATACTTCTTCTAATACCCAATTCAGCTACAACAGCTTATACCATGCATCAACTAAGATGATCCCTTTTTATGGAAAATCATGGGTTAAAGCACAGATGATATCAAGCTCTATTCAAGATAGCACGGTACCAGCAGCTCATGGCTATGTAAATAAAATAGGATCTACAACTGGAACTCAAGGACAAGCAACCAAAGCAATACAGAGTTATAAAGAATGTTATAAATTTGGCAGTATAGCAGAGATACGATGAGGGGTTTTTGCGCAGGGTTAAGCCCACTGAGCAATAGAAACAATGATATGAAGACCATCATCCTTGAAACAACATAATTGTTATGCAAACAGAAAGTTATTTTTAGACTGTCCTGCCAGTTTAAGTGCTGAAGCACCCAAATGGCAAACCCACATGCCAGTGGAACTGCTGCTGGTATGCCAGTTAAAGAACTAGGAAGGAATTCCGCTATTGAGTGCCCATGAGACATAATCATGTATAGGCACCTAGCAAAATACCAGGTGAACATGGTCATAAACCCTGAGAATTGTTGGAATACAGGTGGAAAGGGCAGTTTAGTTTTTAAGCATAAAAACTGGAATCAGTTAAGGGTTTTTATTGGAAAGATAGATAAAGAAATTCATCCAACAATTTTATTAGTGCAATGCAACTGATTAAAGAATGTTCAATTGGTAGTGGGTCAAAGCAGGCATCAGGTCCCTTAAATTTGACCAAAACCAGCGAATTTTTGGGGGAAGGGGGAAGATAATTTTAACTGAAACTGACATCAAATAATTTGGTGGCAGGATGAGTCACTATCAGTTTATCCACGAATGCCTGGACCAATGCTTGACTACATTTACATTGGCTGGTGCTATGGTGTCTGGCCCAACGGGCAACGGGAATTCACCAGGGCCACCCCACATAGGGGCAGTCCCAATTGGTTGGAAATGGGTTTGGGATGAGCAATTCACCCATACCCAGTTGCTGGGGCGTTTGTTTGGCCAAATGAGTTATGTTGGGTGCAACTTCTGATTCTTGAACTAGGGGCTTTAAATTGTTTTTAAAAATCCCCAATGTGTAATGGATGGGTTTGTCCCATTTATTACATTCTGACTCAGATTCAGATTTTCTGAAGCCAAGTTAGATTGTTTTATAAACATTTTTGGTTTGGTTGTCTTGTACAATGGGTTGTGCCTCACCTGAGCTGTAGATTAGGCTTGTGTTAGCCTAATCAATAGCTTGGGTGAGGCCCCTGAATCGCACCCTTAATAGGGTGCATCTGCCCATTCCAAAGCTCAGTTTGGAATTTTCACCCTAGCATTACCATCCTGGGGAGCATTGTCAGTTGCTTCCCAGCTGAGCTCTGGTTGATGGGCCCCTTTTTATGGTTTCTAAATGAAAATAAAGTTTGTTTCAGGGTTTGCATACCTCGCATACCTGTGGTCTTTTTTGGGTGTTTGATTCTGAGGAGCTTTTGTTTGGTTGGGTCAGACCAATCATGAAGATGTGCGTAACCAATAGTAGGTGAAATGTTTGGTGCTGTTGGTGCCCCAAACCTCTTTCCTGCTTTGGTTAGGCCTCTTTGGTTGCTTGTCATTGCGCCAAAGGAACTTTAAATATAGACAGTCAGAACTGGGGTTTTTCTGGTCCATTACACAATAATTTTGAAGGGAATTTAACAGCAGCAATCATATCACCTGATGGCTTAATGTCATCTGTGATTCTTGCCAATAATTCTCTTATTGTCTCTTTCTGAAAATTGGTTTTCTGATTGGTAGGCTTTATTCCCGTTGGTTTTGGGCCTTTTGTTTTCAATTTTAGTAATTTTGGTATAGATTTTCTCAATTCAGTGGACAAGTTTAGCAGAGGTGAGCGCGGGTACTGGGGAGGAATTTTTAGAGGGAGTAATGTTACTAAGCGCTCATCTACCATGTGGGTGAGGTTTCCCTGGGTGACGAGGGGTACAGCTGCCCTCTTTGGACCCTTCTTGTTCAGAAATGAGAAAATCGCCCAATCTACACAAAGTGGATGCTCCCCTGGACTACAGTAATGGACTTTCAAAAGATATAGAGCAATTGCCCCAATGACACTTCTTTGTTTAATTTAATACTTTCAGTGGATCCTTCCTGGTATGCTCACTCCCTTCTACTAACAACCTCCCTCTTTCAATCCTTCTCATATCACTAATATCCCAGTGACCTCACTTGATTCTGACCCTTTTGCTTAGATTATTTGTTCTGCCATATTCTCATTGGTTTCAGCAGAGTTCATCATTTATTAAATTCACAATCACCCTAGTTTGAGGTGGTCCACTCAATATTTTTATATGGTGACATCACCTTATCACCTGATTAGTAAGCAATTTAGTATCATTTCCAACTCAATATTGCTCATCCTATGGCGCTCAAATTTTCACAACTCATAATCATAATTGGCAGATTCTACCTATTCCATTGTAATTACTTAGGGATTATTATCCAGTCATATCAGAATCACAACAAAGAGCAAGATGATAAGAAGCGTAGGGATTCATAAGGCTTGGAAGAAAGATCATATATATACTTGGATACCAATAATCCTAGAGTAGTGTGGCCATCAATAAAGCTAAGTCCCAGAAGAATTGACCTTTGAAGGTTCTAAAGAAGTCATCAGATACTACCTACCAGATTCAAATGTCTTCTGGTTTGACCACACATGATACCTTTCCTATATCACTTTTGACCCCTCAGAGACTGCCTACTTTTTGTCAATAACAAAAAGAGCTTAGACGCAAACTAATCACAACATATTATATAGAAGAATATGAGGTAGAAGAGCTCCTTAATGATAATGTTATTAGAAGAAAGAGATATTTACTGATTGAATGGAAGGGATATCCTATAAAAGAAACTACTTGGGAGTCAAGAGCCAATTTGAAAAAGTGCAGAAAGAAGTTGGAGGCCTAAGATGAGAATATGTTTGAGGAGGGAGATAGAGTCAGTATTGGGGTATAAACAATTTTTTCAGCCCTTCTAACATAGTATTCTAGATAGAAAGTTTTAATTGGTCTTTTATGTTCAAAGCTTGATTCAATCTAATTACTTTGTTTGATTTTATTATATTTGTATTGATTGAGTTTGACATAATTGTTTTAATTTATTTGATTGGATTTGATTTGATTTTTATTAATTTGACCCATCACCCATTTTAATGAATTAAATTATCTCATAGATGCATTTTAGGTTATCCTAAGTATTTTTGGAGTCAGGTGGACTCTAAAACTGTAGTGCATTGTGTATTACCTCCAATTTATCAATTAATTACCTTATCTTATCAATTAAATGTGGAAATCTATTTTAAACTAAAATTATTTAGATAAAAAGGCTATCTAAGAGCAATCTTAAGCTAGCATAAAAGGATAATTTATGCAACTGGATCTTTATTGTCATTTATCTCAACTATGATCATTTAGAACCAAGTACTTTTAAAATATAGTTCTTTTCCTCCACTGTGTTGGTTAATATTATGATGCCAACTACACAGGCCCCTTTGCCACCTTAAAGCTAGAAATCTTTATTTAACTCATTACTGAATAACTTGCTAAGTGGAGAACCTTTCACCAAAAAAAGCAGTTATATACCTTTTATGTAGCACTGTACACCCAATTTCCTTTCTAGGTTAAATAGTTTTATACACAGTTCACAATAATTTCAGAAATTATCTAGGATGCTACTATCTCATTTCTCACCTTGCATAAGTTCTCAGGGTAGGAAGACCAGTGACCACCAATTTGATTGGCTATAAAATAAAAGTTGTCATAATTCATATCTTAATGTTAATCACCTCAAGGCTGTCAAGGGAGTATCTATAACTCTCCAAATTCCAGCGTGGAGGTGCTCAGTGCACAGGGCCAACGCAAAGGAACTATTAATCAGTGTTATAATAAAGATAGTCCATCATAAAGTGCTTGAGCTGAAGTGACATTGAGTGAGGGTTTTTAGCAAAGTAAAAGTAGTAATAAATTAAGCAATCATCAAAACTTGAATATGCACCAAGGGCAGTTCATAACTGAGTTTTGTTCAGGGCTAGAGTGCACGGGTGATCTGGTTTAAAGGGAAACTGGTAGGCCCAGCGGTGTACCTGAGGCTGTAATTTTAAAGAAAGTAAATTGGCTAACACATCATGAGACCTCCTTGAAGAGTCTGCGCCCAGGTTCACCCAAGTTAACATATAAAAGATGTAAAAAGGACTATGTGGTTTATTGGAAAAATGACCAATGAGAAATGTTGGCCTTGAGAAAACATAATTAGGCTAACTCAGGGAAATCATGGATTAGTGAAAGTGGTACTAAGCCTTGGTACACCAATAGGCACACACTTCCATCTGATAAGGTAACATACTTTGAAACTAAACTTACTCAAGTGATCAATTGAAGTTGAACCTGACCCAAGCTCACATTTTATAAATAGAACAGGTTTCAAACTTCCATTCATCGAAAAACCATATTGAGCTGACATTGTTTAATTTAAAACTTGTTAATTTTAGTGTGAGAGCCAAAACAAGGGGCTGGGTTTTAGACACTTCACTTGTACCAACCTGGGCATATCTAGCCTGTACTCAGTGTTGATCCAAGGTGTGCTTAAGGTCAGGATGGCCCCACAATTTGACCCTTTGGACCTCCTGCCTCCCAGTTTTGTCCTTGCTGTTGGTGCCATTAATAAGGTCATGTAAACATGACAAAGGCTGGTGCCTTACCCTGGCACAGTAGCAAGGCATTATTCAAAAAGCTTTTATAATAAACAAAATAGTTAAATATTAATCACAATATTAACGGGTTGATCCCTTAGTATTGGTCAACTTCATATTCTCAACAACCACCAAACCACTTGGCAACCCCATTAGCACTATCTAATTAACCAAATAACTGCCAAACAGCTTGGCAAGCCCATTGAGCCTATCAAATTCAAATAAATGACACCAAACCGCTTGGAAAATCTATTGAACCTATCATATAAAATTAAGTAACTTAAACTGCAGACCCAAAATGATATTTCAATTCTTATTAAAATTATATTATTTATCTCTTGTATATGCCTTTTATTTTATTATCAAGATTATGAGAAAATCCTGCCTACAGTAGCTTCCCTGCTGCATAGATTATTTGTGGTAAGTTTGGTTTAAATTAGTTGAGGTATTTAGGAGGAGATACAAAGTATATACACATATAAATTAGGCTTTAGTTATATAGAGTTATATCACCTGTGCGTTGCTATAGTATCACTTATTCAAGGTCATCTGTTACCAGACAATTTAATTAATTTTAGCTTTTAATAGTGGTTAGCGGTTTACGGCTACTGATAAGTTTAGGAAGCGATTGAGCTTATCGAATCAACCAAATAACTGTTCAGCAAAAACATTGAATTTATCGGATCCATCGAATAACCACTAAACCGCTAGATAAAATGAATATGCAGGATATGTGCAGAAATAAAATTCCACCAATCATTTCGAAAACAAATTTGCAGGGGTAAAGCTGAAACCAAATCCGCTAATCGTTTCATCGATGAATCAGTTAGAACTTTTCTCTATATAGTGTTAAAGATTACCAAATTTAAATTTATTCGAGGAACGCCGACCAGGGGGACGAATATTACCAAATCTAGAATAGTTTAGATGAAAGTTGTCGAAATAAGGGTTGGAGCCAATCGAGATCCATTAAGTGAATCCCCTACCACCGATCGCAGTTGGGAAGTTTAAATCAGCGGAGCAAAGATAGAGATGGTGAGAAAATTTGGGGTGAGTTGATGGGTACGGTTTTTAAGTTTTTTTTTGGATGGACAGATATTGGTTTCAGAGGTGTTTCGAGAATGTATAGGCAAATGTGGAGTTTAACACAAAGAAATGGGTTAAGGAAAATTGCAAAACCGTTTTTTGATCAGAATACTTCAAATAATATTTAATTTGATTATTACGCCTTAGGATGAGTTTGGTTTATAATAAATGCAATTGTGGGTATCATTAACTTGTCCCCTACCAGATTAATATTGATAGGGGTGGAGCTCGATAAGCCCAGGTTAAATTTACGATGGATTTTGATGTAGCAGGTCAAATGTACCACTTGAATTTCGATATGCCGAAAAGAGAACCATTTTAAATTTAATGGACACTTCAGTTGCAGGCATGATTCTTCCCTCATAAGTGAATCTTGAGAGGGATTCTGAGGAAAGCATTAAAATGAAGTATTGGTTTATTTAAATTGACTATAGTCAACCTAATTTTAATACTCAGCTGGAATGCTCCTCAGTCGATAAATAAAGTAAGGTTGAACGTTTCACTAGCTGAATTGAGGAATGGCTTCGGAAGTATCAGATAAGCATCCGCAGATGATGTAATCAAACCTTAAAGGAAGCAAGTAAATTATTAAACAAGTGAATAGTAAATAGGAAAAGAGTAAATTATTAAGCAGGTCAAGATGCGAATTTAATAAGTAAATTATTAAACAGGTGAAGTTGCGGTGCAGTTTAAAATTATCCCAAATAGGGTAAGCGATGATGTCATTTTCGAATAGGAGATCTTAACTATGGTTTCGAATAGACGAAATATTAAATTATGAAATAATTTATTAAACTGGGAGGGGTTCTAAACTGATCTCATCCTAATTCGCCAACCAAACCAAAACCCACCATTTACTTTCCACCTCAAAGTTTTACGAAACGGTTTAGACCGTTTTCTAATAATTTATCATTTAAACTTTGTCGGTATTAGCAACCACCTCACTTAAAGCTGAGCTCAACTTAATCGACGTAACCCCCTATGATAATTATTAAGTTTGACCTACAAAAGCCTTCGTTCAGCAAAGTGGATTTATCAATCGAGTACCGTAAGAAATGAAGGCCCCACGCAACCTCAAAGACCTCAACTTGGATGGAAGTGGGACGGCAATAAAGCCAACCACCAAAAGTGATGAATTGGAGGCGATGACTAGCGACTGCAGTTCAGAATGCACCGATGACGTCCCCTCCCCCAACTCTGCCGATAAAGTGGGGACGCAGGAACTCAATCGCAGGCTATACAGTTCGGTAAAGGTACCCAATACCCCAAAGAACCATCACCGCTTCTCAAGCCAACCCGAACCCCTCGCCAAGGCGGCCGAGTTCATCAGCAACAAGTTCCCAGTCCCCAAGCCCCTCCCCATCCAACGGAATCGCCCATTCCGTATCCTCGCTATCGATGGTGGCGGCGTCCGTGGGATTCTCCCCGCAGCCATCCTCCGCCAGCTGGAGGCGGAATCCGGGAAACCCATAAGCGAGATGTTTGATTTGATTGCCGGCACCTCCACCGGAGCCATCCTCGGAGCCATGCTCGCCCTCCCCAAAGACCGAGGCTCGAGCCTCCCCAAGGTACCGCTTCATCCAATGCCTAACTTTAGTTCTCTGCAACCGATGGGGTGGAACTCTACCTAGAAAGAAGCCGGGAGATCTTCCAGACGACCCTGATGCGCCGAATCAAGACCCTCTCAGGGTTGGCGAGCGCCCAGTACTCGGGAACTCGTAAGCGCAGGATGATTGAGCAGTACGTGGGGGATGCCCGCATCTCCGACCTACTCGTCGATATGCTCGTCCCCAGCTTCGATATCCGCGAGGGCAAACCCTACTTTTTCAAATCGTCCAAGGCCCGGCGCGACCCCCGGCGCGATTACCGGTTGGTGGACGTTTTGGACGCCACCAGTAGTGCGCCGACGTACTTTGCCCCCGTCAAGGTCGAGGGCTACGATGCGCCAAAAGAGTTCGGGTACCGATCCTTTGTCGACGGCGCGCTTACCGCCAACTCGCCCGCCCTGTGCGCCTTGGCCGAAGCGTACCGTAACTATGGCGCCGATCCATCCAACACCATTTTGGTATCCCTGGGGTGCGGTGCCAGCAGCGTTGGCGTGGACCACGAATCGGCTCGCCGGTGGGGCGGTTTAAGCTGGGCGCCCTTTTTCCCCAACGTCATGTTGAGCTCCTCCGTGAACACCGTCCATTACCAGCTTGCCCACGTGGTACCTCCCAAGCACTACTTTCGCGTGCAGACCAACCTGCCCACACTACGCGCCGATATCGATAACGTGACGAGATCGAACCTCAGCTGGCTCGACGATTATGGCACCAGCGTCGCCACCGCGTGCCGCCCACAGCTCAACCAACTCGCCATCCTCCTCGAACAGCTGAGCCCCAAACATGGCCGAAGGTATCCTACTTTGAACCCAATCGATACCCCCAACAGCGGCATGGTATCCCCCGCGGGTGGCGATTACCTCAACCATTAGCCGAGCTGGTTCGAATGTACAGCCTTTAATCAGAATACTCCAAAATTTTAAATAAACCATGTAATTATTCCCACCGAGCTCACGCTAAGCACCTTTACCAACCGCCCCTCTAAATTTAAACCCTAATATAAACTCTCCTATAAACTTCATGTTGGCCTATTCCACCTACCCTATACAATATCTAAAATCAGCGGACAATTCTTAACTAGGCCTTACAACCAATTTCGAAGTGAAGCTTGGCCAAAAAATTTGTACGAGAGCTTATCTACGATGATAGGTTCAACATTGGTTATGGGACGATCCAACTGATAATAGTTTCCAAGGTGGGTTACTTACCAAGCTTCAATTCCATGGTGTCAACCATCTTTTAAATCAATCTTTATAAAACACTAGCGGAGTTACCCGTGCTTCGCTACGGTGTCTAGAATTTCAGGTGATTCGAATTGATTAATTTAGATTTTATATATAGTTAAGCAAAACTATTCGGCCAAATTTAATTGCTCAATCGAAGCAACCAAAACCACCAACCACTCAGCTAAAATTAACTGAACTTATCAAATCAACCAATAACTAATCACCCCCAAGGCTAAATTGTATCCTATCGATTCGACCAAAAACCATCAATCTACTCGGCCAAATAAAATAAACCTATCAAATCAATCAGATTCTAAATTATTTTAGCTTTTATGTTGGTAGATACTATCAATAAGTTCAGAAACCATTAAATCTATTAAAAATTCCAACTTCCAACCACTTAGTTAAAATTAATTAAGCCTGCCAATTTAACTAAACCATTAATCACTTAACTGAAACTATTGAGCCTATCGAATCAACCAAAAAATAAAACACCCAGCAAAAACCTATTATTGAACTTACAAAACAGCAAAAACTACCAACCCCTTATCAAAACCTATGAAAAATTGAATTAAATGAATATGAAAATACCCAGCCAAATTGCTATCTAATTACCATTAGACATATATGTTCTAGATCTTATATAGAACTGATATTAAAAGTTAAGTGTGATTTTATTAAAAAGTATATTACTATTCCCAGATTTTATAAAGTATTGTGCCAAGTTTGGTGATTTTTGGTTATTTGCTCGAGATAACGCATTTATAAAAAGAAATTAACTGACTAATACTTTTTTAAATAAAATTTTAGACTAATTCTTGTTGATATCCAGTTTAATACAGATTTGTTTGTGGGCTTAAAGTTTATCTGATAATCTTATATTTTATAATTGTAGACGATTATCGATAAAGTTAAGTAATCAAATTATACTGAATCAATATAAATTTACCAACCATTCAGCTATACCCAATTAAGCCTATCGAATTAACTAAGCCACTAAACCACTTAGCTAAAACCATTAGATTAAAAATCAACCAATCATCAACCGCTTCGTAAACCAAAACTAAATGTATCGAAACAACAAAATCACCAACCACTTACCAAAACCAATTAACTTATCGAATCAACCAATCACTAACTTCTTTATTAAAACCGTTATGCTTAATCAACCCCAAACCACCAACCGCTCGCCAAAACCATTTAAACTATCGAATCAACCGAATATCAAACGTCTCAGCCGTAACAAAATACCGATTTTCATTGAAAACATATAAAATTTCCACTTGTTACATATAAAACTTTTTATTTTACTATAAAAATTAAAAATCGGGCTTCGAGGTGCACACGGACCCCCTCCCGTCCACCTATAGCCTAAATTTCAGAGCTCTACATGCTCTAGTTTTGGCTGAGCATCACACACACATACACATTTGCTTTTATATATATAGATAGATAAGTGCTGAAATAGAGCTTGTAAGATTTGATTACAGACAGACAGAATTAGTGAGTTTAAGAAAAGTGTATAAAAAATGACCACTAACCACTTAACAAAACCATTTAAAGTATCAAATCAGCTGAATATCAAACTGCTCAGCTGTAACAATATAGCGAATACCATCGAAGTATATATAGGATTTTCACTTGTTACATATAAAACTTTTTATTTTACTATTAAAATAATTTTTTTAAAATTCACAAACCTTCTCAGGCATGCACACAACAACTCACCAAAGTTTTATCACAATTGAATGAATGGTATAAGAATGCATTCGGGACATACATGCATACAAACATACAGACAGACAGACATTCATTTTATATATATAGATAGATGATTGGTTCATCTAACAACCGGGTTATCAAGATCGGTTGGTATAAAGGCTAAGGGTCTTGAACCCTACAATTTAACCCTTTCGTTAACACTTTCGTCGCCCAGCGTGATTCAGTTGAGTCTCACGGAGCCCAAATGTGACTATCGACAAATTGTTGGATGCCAGGAAGTGAGAAAAATAAAAATTATAACCCATGTTTAAATTATCCAAAATTACCCCAAATGTATTTGGACTATTTTAATGAATACCATAATAAACTATACTGTAAAATAATATCTTATCATAAATATAAATTAATGAAAAGGGACTTCTCTTTAACCGCTCAAAGTCACTTTTGAGCGATTTTAAATTTAAGTTAATTTATCCACAGCCATCTGCCCAAACCTATTCTTTGATATCCTTGGCTCTGCCGCCTGCCACCCCAGTGTGGGGCAGCAGTGCACCCCCACCTAGCGTTTTCTGCCCTGCAGGCAAGCGCATTCGGACAGGTTCAAACAGCCCGCCCACTGCTTCCAACCATTTTGTCCCCCCACAAGACCTAGCACTCCACCTGGTGCGCATCCACCCTTCTCGCCCCCATCCTCTCACCCTCCCTCACTCTGCTATTCGCTATTGCCTCAGAGTGGACTATGGATATTTGTTCCCATATGCTGATAAGGTAATTATTGACCTAGCCACTACAGCCTTTGCGCCAGCTGGCTTTATAGACTTCCACCCTTTTAGGGGCTACTTTGATGTTGGGTTCCAATCTGAGGAGGATGCTGAAGCGGCAGCACAAACTCCTCTAATTTATAAAAAAAACCCCATTCCCACAACCTGTACTTGCCTCCCTTCAGACACCACACTAGTGGTATCCTTTGCAAATCTCCCATCCCACCTTCCACCCCAGGTTTTATATGACCAGTTGGTTGCGGAGCTCATGGCTTATGGCACTCAGCCCAACCTCATCTTTGCCATTCCTTCTGGTGCAGAATGCCTTGCTGCTCCTTGTGCAACAGCCACCATCATACCACACCACCCTACCATAGCCCAACAAATCCCACCCCACGCTAGTGTGGCTGCAGCACCTGATCATTTCTTTTGGGCTCGGGTCGATAATGGTAGGCAGATTTGTTCCCTCTGCTTTGGCCTCAACCATGTAAAAAGAGTATGCCCTAAGGCCAAATCTGCTGATGCAGCTTCTGAGCCCCCTCTGGAGGTTCAGTATGGGGTACTTTGCTGCCCCCTCCCACCCTCCAATCTCATTCAGTGGGCCCACATAGAAAATCAGCCCCACCCAAAACCTCCATCCTCACTCTCCCACCTAAATCTATGCCAGCCAATCAGAGCAATGCTTGGACCAATATTCGTACCCAAGCAGCTGCCCATTCGCCCAATCCTACCCACTCAAATTTAAATGCCACTATTCCAGTGAACCAAAATCTATGGGATCTATTGGCTGAAACTGACAAATCAGGTAATATCCTTATTAGTAAGCATACAGGTCAACCTCTCCACCATAGCAATTATGGTCAGGCAGAATTTTTCCTTCCCGACTTTGATAAAACCCCTACCCCTCGCCATTTTGCTCCTCTACCCAATACAACCCCTTTCCAAAGTGACCACCAGCTCACCTTAGCTGCGGTAGCCTCTCCTCATTGCCCAAAACTATGCACCGCGGTGGCCCAGTCAGTGGCTCAGCTCCAGCATGGCCTGCCCACCATCTTCTTCCCCCTGACTTCCCTGAATCTCCCTGCAGTGACATCTCAAAATTATTTGATGATGCTGAAATTGCTATTATGAATGTCACAACACTTGCTTTATTCAACCCCTCAGCCAAAATCACCCGCCACAGTATCTCCCTTTTCACCCAATTTCCTGAAGCCCGCAAAGAAGCTGAAGTTCTCCTCGCAGCTTTTGTTGAGATACTTTCCTATCATTATCTTGATACAGAAGTGAAAAACTCCTACTACGCTGACCTCAGCCCCCACTATGCAGATGCCCCAACGCCCTGGCTCTCTGCTCTGATCCGGTACTGCAACCAACACCCCTTGATTGAGGTGGGTCTTTCTGAAAACCAACCCCCTGACCCCTCCTCACCCTCTGCCATGGTGGGTTAAGCACTTTCTGCTTCCCGCCTGGTTAGTAGTTTGTTTTGCCATTTTGAGTGTTGTGATTGGTACTGTCCGTCCCCTGGTCGGCGTACCTCGAATAAATTGAATAAATTAATAAAAAGGGGGAGGATACCCCAGTGGCAGAAAGGGACCTCTACCACTGCCTCCCCGAGTTTGATTCTGGTACAGGAACTTTGGGTAGGGTTAATTATGCCTGTGTTGGCGTTGCACACCAATGCCCCAAACCGAGAGAGCAAATAGCAAAGGCGGTCCATGGAGTTCCTGGCCTATCATACGCCGCGCATGGTGGTTTTCCAGATTTTATCCTCCTTACCCATTCATTCAATTTCCTATTAATTGGTGCGGCATCATCCCCAGGTCAGCCCACCTTGAATAAAATAAATAAAATAAATTAATGAAAAGTCTAGTATAATTTGAATATTTTGAATATTTTTATTATGTAACACTACCTATACAGCTAAGAACTTCATTTTGCGTGCCTTTTTCTTACGTACCCCTTTGGAGCTCCAATGGTGGTTTTGGGTAGTTTTTTACCCTTCAATTTTATTTAAGACGTCACATTTGAATTTGCTATTAGCGATGCTAAT
Source organism: Massospora cicadina (assembly GCA_022478985.1). Classification (NCBI taxonomy): domain Eukaryota; kingdom Fungi; phylum Entomophthoromycota; class Entomophthoromycetes; order Entomophthorales; family Entomophthoraceae; genus Massospora; species Massospora cicadina. The sequence continues at coordinate 20,621 of JAKSZP010003263.1, forward strand.
GCTATGAATTGTTCGTTAATATGTTCACCGCCCCATCACCCATATTTGGGTGACATGGTGATGAACGTGTTAAACATCTTGTCAGTCTGTTTGGGGTTGTTAGGGTGATAGTATAAATAAACCATTACAGGAGAGCGTACCACCTGGCAGTACCCTTGCAGCATTCATGATTCTACGCACAGGTTTAGCGCTAGGGTGTAGTAGTTGATAAGTGTAAGCAATTGGTCTTCTTTTATGAAGACAAATGACACCACTATAACTAACTGGTCACCAAAGGAACTTTAAAATTGCTAGTCTAGATAAGATTGGCCAATCCCTATTGACCTCAACCAATCTTCCTCAAACTAGAATCATAAACACTTTAGGATTTTAAGCTAGAATGCACTATAAAATATACCTTTTTATTAGAATAATGAACTTATATAGTACTAGCATCCAGATACCTATACTTCAATATGGTATTCAAAAAGTTAAATAAAATGGGCTATCTGGGAAGTTTAAGTTTTTAAAACATCAAAGCTTATATTTAGAAAACTTAGGTGCATCAGATGAGTTAATATTATAATTAAACTGCAAAGTCAAAAACTATTGTTGTATAATAGATATAGATAGCCATAGATTTTAGGTTTAACAACAGTCAGACAGTTAGGCCAAAGACCTTTGTTCCTATATTCATCCATAGTATTTGGATAAATGTAGCCATGCAACTGGCTTGCTTAACTTTCAACTGTTAGATATTTTTCCTGCAGTTATATGCAGATTACTTCCCTGCAAACCACATTTCTGTTTTTTTTAAAATAGAAGTTGACCAGGCTGTCATAGTCTCTGACTCTGGAGCATGCCATATACAACTGGCCATGGGATAAAACTCACTACTCAACTCTATGGCAGCCAATTCTAAAACTGTGCCTATAATCCTTGTTGATAGCCATACTAGCAGTTCTTAGTTTGGAACTGCAGATGTTTAGAGCTGAAAGTGGTATTTGGATGGGTCAGAGATATGTGAGGATTAAGTTGGTGTGGGAATCCAGCCAATGGATGCTCACTGGTGCCAATATTCAGCTAAATTTTCACAAATGACTAAGTTTATTTATTTTTCTAACTGAATTGGCAGACTTACACTATGTAAAACTATGGATAAGATATTACAGTTTTTCCCAGTCACAGCTTGGGTGTGAAAAATGACACTTAATTAGATGCCTCCCCCTAGTATTTAGGGTTGACAAAGGCTATGTTAGGATTTTTGTCCGCCTTTCCAGCCTCCTAGATTACCATGGATTGCTAAGGGATAATTCTCTATGGCAAGTGAATTAGATATTGGTTGACCCTGATTTTGGGCTAATAATTTTTGGGGAATTTTAGGTAATTTGACAGGTTCAGATCCATTGGGGATCAATCTGGTGAATGCTTAAGATCTCATTGGGTAGAGTTGCCGATGAAATGGGGGCATCTGATAGTTGATTGATGATTAAATATCAGGTGTACCAATTGGGATCATTTGGGTTTCATCACCGACTGATTGGGAATTTAATGAGCAAGTTGCAAGGTGAGTAATTCAACCTGCAACTATCAATCAATCAGTTGGTTTGTGATCTGCTATAATAGGTAACAAGTCCCATTACCTAATCAGACCACTCACCAAATATGGTTGGTTTTCTAAGATTGAGAAGAAAACGTTAGATACATAACTTCTGACTTTTTATATTTTAAGTCTTGAGGATATCTAATGACAGAATCCTAGCCATGATAGGGAAGACCATTGCTGATGAGATGTGGGATATTTAATGGCAACAGCCTCCATTTCATCGATGAGGTTCCAACTGAGGGTTTGGCGCCAAATTTCCATATAAATTCCCCTAATAATTCACTTAATAAATACACAGATACTGATATACACTGAAATACTTTACACTTTTACCAGTAATTAGTATCATACCAGAATCCATTTTGAGTTCTATTCTTTCTCAAAGAAATTAATGCTGTGTGCCTTAATTGTGATACTCTTTAGGAAAAAGAGTAAGGATCTGAGCGTGGATCCAGAGAAGAGAAGCTGAACTGAATCAGGGATTGCTGCTGACTGTGTGTCACCAGAGAGAAGCCGTAAATGAGGATCTATGCATGGATCAAGTTAGGTGATATAAGGGAGTGAATCACTAATGAAGGCATCTTAAGTATTTTGAGGGAAAATACTGGTCAAGCGTTGGACCTAATACTTGTACTTTATTCAACTATGGATAGATGTCTCCATACTAGTATCAAATAAAAACATCTTGCTATCATACAACATGGAGAATTGCACAACAATGAACCTGTGCAGTTAATTAATTTAGGGTTATCAGCTGAGAATAATCAAGAACCCTATAAATTTTATAAATTGGTGCTCACTACAGGGATGTAGTTGAGTAGAAGATACTAGGACGCAATGTCATATAAGGATGAAATAAGAAAATTCTGGATGGAGCTGGCAACTGTTAACTGGAACGCCCTGAAGTTAGCGGATCATTGAGAATTTGCTGCCTTGGAAGAGTGAGTCACCAATATTGAGGAAGGGTTCAAGGATGTCACTAGTCTCTGAAATGAGTTACTTGGAAAAGTAAAGTCATTGAAGTAAAAAGAAGGGGATTTAATTTGAAAAGTCTTATTTCTGAAAATGGAGCATGAAGTGGATTGCATTTATTTAAGAGCATTTAGTGCAGATATAGAGTGGCTGATTAAATAAGTAGAGGAGTTGAAGACTAACAAATGCAAATGTGACCATATGCAGTGACTGACGCTGAAGAAAGAACTCCATGGGCTCCAGTTGGAAAGATGAATACCCTAAGAAACATGCTACCTGCTTTCACAGCTATTTCAGAGATGAAGCCCAAATTACTTCTCAAGTGAGCTAAGTAGCCAAACCAAGAGAAGTGGCTAGAGAAATATTGGAGGAATTCAAAGCAGCACCAAAATTATCTACTTTTCATCTGGATAACGCTCCTGCATTTTTCTGATTATTCAATATGACGATGTATGGATATAGTGATCGTCAAAAGGCTTTGACAGTAATAAATTGCCTTGATACTGATTATTAAAAGCTAGTGTTGCTCCATCTAGAGGGGGACAGCTGGTCATATGTAGAGGCCAAGGCATACATTATGAAGGAATTTAGAGAGCCACACATGTCAAAGTGCAAGCAAGAATATTATGGGCATTCAATTCCATAAAGATGAATCCTTATCAAGTTTCGCCATTAGTTTCTACCAGGAATCACAAATCTTGGTTGGAGCAAAAGTGCTGGATGATTTTGATGACCAGATTGCACTATAAGTGGCTCTTTGGCCCTACCACAATTTGCATTGAATGATGTCTTTCATGTTTGTAATGGAGATTAACAACTCTCAGATGGTGGACAATTTGAAAATATTTGGAGCTATCTTCAATACCCCAAATAGAAGTTTCAAATCAAATCCAGTACAAAATAAATCTCACAAAGGGGAGTGAGGGCACTAAGGAGATGAATAACTGAACCATGCCAGGAAAAAACCCCAAGACTTTAAATGGATTAATAAGAAGAAAGTTTGTTACCAGTGTGGAGGAAAAGGCCATTTCACTATGCACTGCAACAAACCCAAAGATCAAATAACTTGGTTTAAGTGAAGGAGTCTGTAACTTCAAAGAAGTCAGGAAAAGGACCCACAGCCTAGATGTGGAACAGTCTAGAGCTGCAGAAAAACCTGTTACTCCCAATATTATGCACAATGAAATTTGATATTAGTGATCTTTTTGTGGATGAAGATGCGCAGGATCAGCTTTATCAAGTAGTCAATATGGATGTAGACGCGGTGTCAAGATCTGGGGCAAAGAGAATTTATCTTGAGATAATTAAGGAAATTGCTCAGCCATATGTGCGACAACTGGTGGACAAGATTTGAGCTGTAGATGATACAGAAAAATTGACTGAAGTTCAATTAGATTAGGAAAACATGTCAATCCCCCTTAGTGCAATAAAGGAATTATCCTTTAATTTATCAGTGCAAATAATTCACACCCTCAATTTGGCTAATAATGCCGCTATACACTCAGTAAATACTATTTTACAATATTCTGAGTGTACATTCATAGATATAATAGTAAATCAAGTATAGGTGAGGGCGATTGTTGACAGTGGAGCGCCCATTAATATTATTTTGACCAAGTTGGTGAAGAGGATGAAGATCTCACCAATTTTGGAACATAAGAAAGAATATGAAACATCCAGGCTGAATGACACCATATCATGTGGGGTGTATAGCGCTCTAACACTACAATTCAGATCCTTGGTGTATCTGCTCCAGCAATAGTTTTGGCCAACCAAAACTATGATATTCTGATCAGGATAGAATTTCTACAAAATTATGGAGTTAGTTGTAACTTCAGGGATAATATGTTGACCATATTGGGTCAGACACTACCATTGGTTTATCAGAAGAATGGGGAAGCTCCACTGAGTAGGTGAAATAACTTCATCAACCTGATATACAATGATGGCATTGTCCACATTTAATACCAACTAGTTGGCCACAAGCGACGAGAAATGCCAATGGAAATCCTAGAAAATTGGGGGATTCCACCAAGGATCAAGAATGCAAAAATCATACCACCAGGATAACAGATAATAGTTGATATGGGGTTGACATTAGAGATACCATAGCTGCTGTATGAGGAAGTTGGAAGCCCCTGGAAGAAGTCCAGAGTCGAGCCTTAGGTGGCTCCTGGAATAAATATGCCAGACCATGGAGAAATTTGAGTTCTCCTGGAGGATTTAAGTAAAAACCCAATGAATATTGAGAAGAATCATATCGTCACATTTGTTCACTAAATCCTGATGGCTGAATTACAGAATTTCCACGATTTTGGGAGCTTCAATAAAATGGGATTACTGGCAGGAGTAACTGAGAGCTTTAATCTATTGGTCAATTGAGAGCAACTTGCTGATCTGATGAGCAGACAGCAGGAGGAGGTGCTCAAATTGTTTGAAAAATATTGGGAAGTAATCACCCATGATGACCACAATTTGGGATGCACAAGAGATGTGGACACAAAGTCAATATCGTGGAAAATTTGCCAATTAGGATAAGACAAATTTGATGGTCAAAGGCGGACAAAGCATTAATGGAGGAAGATATCAGCAAACTATTGAAGCATGGGCTTCTAGTTCCATCATCAAGTTCCTGGGCGATCCATATCCTTATCATTAAGAAGAAGGATGGCTCTAATCAAGTGATGATTGATTATCAGAAGCTTAACAAGATTACAAAGAAGGATTCATACCCACTACCAAGAATTGATGATGCACTAGATTGATTAGGAGAATCAAGTTTTTCTCCATAATGGATCTAATATAACAATATTGGCAAATTAAATTTCCAAGAGAAGACTAAGAGAAATGTGAAATTATCACCACACAGGGGCTTTATCAACTGACGAGGATGCCCCAGGGTCTGTGCAATGCGCCTGCAACGTTACAGAAGGCCATGGACGCCATACTAAATGACTTGAAGTTGTCATGCGTCCTAGTGTACTTGGATGATATAAATGTGTTAAGTAGGACGTTTACTGATCATTTACACCACTTGGAGTAAGTGTTTAAGACTATCTGCAGCCAACCTGAAGATTAAGCCAAGAAAGTGTAATAGACGGAAAATCCCAGTTTTTGACCACCATATAATAAAATAATTCTTTAGCGCACTGACAAGCAACCAAAGCAGCCTAACTGAGTAGGGAGAGGTTTGGGGGCACCAACAGCACCAAACATTGCCTACTACTGGTTGGTTATGCAAAGTCCTCTGGGGGTTGGTCTGACCCAGCCACTCAAAAAGCACTTCAACTCTGCACCCGAAAAAGACCAACAGGTAAGTGAGGTATGCTAGCCCCAAAAGAACCTTTATTTTTATTCAGGATATAAAAAGGGACCCTGCCAACCAGAGCTCATCTGGGGAGCAACTGTCAATGCTCCCAGGAAAGGAATGCTAGGGTAAAATTCCAAAGTGAGCTTCAGAATTGGCAGGCACACCTTATAAAGGCTACCCTTAGGGGACCTCACCCAAGCCATTGATTAGGCTCATATAAGCCTAATCTACAACTTGGGCGAGGCACAACTCAGAACCCAAAATGACAGAATTAAAAGTATTTTTAAAGCAATTTTACTCAAATTCAGAAAATCTGGATTTGATTTAAAATGCAATGATTGAGACAAAATTGATTGTTGCATTACCTCCCGCTAGAGAAGGGCCCCTCCCTGAAGAGGGGCCCCGCAGTGGAAGGCCACCATGACAAGGGCTTCCTGGGGCGAGTTACCTCAATCCCCAGGAAAGTTAGCCTGGATAAAATCCGTGCCCCCAAGGAAAAGATAAATGGCAAGGGAAAATCAGGACTGGGATGCCAGAATCAGCCCACTTGGCCAAGGACGCACGACCAGCACTTGGCTGTGTTGCGCACCCCCTCCCAGGCTCCTATTGGTGATGTTCTTCCCATCCCAACTAGGAAAAGCTTTCTCCAACAGAAGCGCGAGAGGGCTGCATGGTTCAGCACATCTGGATGGCCATCCCCTTTCCAGATGGACCATCCATGGGTGAGGGAGCCCTGCTGGGACAGGTCCCCTTATTGCCAACCAAATCCCTGGTGAGTGGGAGGCCCCACTGGGAATTTCAACTGGTGGTCACTTCAGGTCCAGGGTTGGCCATCAGTCATCAGCTCACACCAGTGCTGGTTTCTTAACAACTGGGACCAAGTGACCACTGAGGTCAAACAAACTGAGGATTGGAGGCGTGAAGTGCATATTTAACTTCAGATTTTATGTAGCAGACAGAAAATCCCAGTTTCTGACTGCCTTATAATAAAAAAATTCTTTGGATCACCAACAAGCAACCAAAGCAGCCTAACTGAGTAGGGAGAGTTTTGTGAACCAACACCACCAAACATTGCCTACTACTGGTTGGTTATGCAAAGTCCTCAGGGGTTGGTCTAACCCAACCACTTAAAAAGCTCCTTGACTCTGCACCAAAAAAGACCAACAGGTAAGTGAGTTATGCTACCCCAAAACAACCTTTATTTTTATTCAGGATATAAAAAGGGACCCTGCTGACCAGAGCTCATCTGGGGAGCAACTGTCAATGCTCCCCAGGAAGGGAATGCTAGGGTAAAATTTTGAAGTGAGCTTCAGAATTGGCAGGCACACCTTATAAAGGCTACCCTTTGGGGACCTCACCCAAGCCATTGATTAGGCTCATATGAGCCTAATCTACAACTTGGGCAAGGCATAACCCAGAACCCAAATTGACTGAATTAAGTTTTTTCAAAGTAATCTGACTCAGATTCAGAAAATCTGAATCTGATTTAAAATGCAATGATTGGGACAAACTCAATCGTTACAGGAAGTGTTACTTATTCAAGAAAGAGTTATAAAATTTTATTTTTTTATCAACTCTAGTGGACTGCAGCTGTAATTATAGAAGAAAAAAGTTGCAAAGCAAATGGCGGTACTGAAGAGTGTCCAAGATATCCAAGTGTTCCTTGGAATGGTCAGATACTATAGAAAATATATTTGAGATTTTGCAAGAATTGCTGAGCCCCTCTTCCATTTGTTAATTTTATTCGAGAAAGGCCGACCAGGGGATGGACACTTCTGATATGTAAACAAAAGGAAATGAACTAATATCAGCAAAAAAGAAGGGGGCACCCCAGAGAAGCAAACGCTATCTCCTGTTGCCAGTGGGAACTCCAAGAAATGGAAGGGGGTTACGTGTGTAAGGGCTTGCGACTCTATTGATCATGTATGCAGGAAAGGGTCTGAAGTGATGAACTAAAACCAAAACCAGAATGTGACCGACTGACGGTGATAGGATGGTAGGTACCCAAACAATCATGATTGAAAGTGGTCCATGAGGTGTGACTGAAACTGGTGTACAGCTTCCTGGAGGGTGGGAGTAGAGCATGAGATAGAATCCAAGACAACCGTGTGGATAGTCCACATAGCGATTAAAACCATTAAGGCTCAGAGGGAAGGTGGTATAGGGGAAATCAAGGACAAGGCGAAGATGTCCTTAGATAGGCTGAAGGGCTGTGTTTTATCCTGGCGAAAGAGATGCTGAACCTCATGACAGATCGCTTTTGACGGGTGGCACTCCTCTAGGTGGTGAACCAAAGTTCCATACTAGTCACAAATGACACAAGATGAGTGCAAAGCATAAGAGTGCTCGTCAGTATGGTATACCTGTTTCAAGAAGCACCACACACGGGAATGAATATGCAGCTGCAGAGGAGGGTGGTGGGCGTACTTCCAAATGGCTTTCTGGGTGTTGAGGGAGTAGGTGATGTCCAACATGTCTAGGTAGTCCACCCCCGGCCGTGACAGGGGTCCTCATGGGTATCACATTGTTCAGAATGGCTTGGCCTTGTAATTACTGGGTAAACCGAGAAGTAGGGCGCCCCCTCTGCGCGGTGTACCCACTGATGTGAATTCTCTACTCAGCGCTCCACAGGGAGAGGAGAATTCTTTTAAAGTGGGGTGACGTCCCATGTGGGCCCGCAGAAGAAGGGTGTGAGGCGAGGTACTTTAGTAGAGAATGGGGGTGGTCAGGATTTGTGAGGTACAGGAGAGGTTGGAGCAGGCCGCATGTGACCAGTGCTGAGATGAGATCGTTGGGTTGATGAATGCTGCGATCCAGGTGCTAAGGATTTTATTAGCATGGACCTCAAAGTTGAGCAGGCCCATACCACCACTATGGCGAGGACCAAACATGACATCCAGGTGCACTGGTGGTGGGCAGCCTAACCAAAGCCACCTAGCAGAAATGCGTATAATGAATTGAAGATATAGGGGAAAATGCAATGGCGTGGGCCCCAAACCAAACTTTAGAAAGGAGCATAGAGTTGGCTAGCACTACCCTGCCTGTAAGGGAGGTTTTGCGGGATCTGAGGGAAGCTATGCATTTCATAACGTTGTCCAGTATATGGTGCCTCATCACCATTGAGGCATACTCTCCCACCTCTAGCCACACCCCCAAGTGGCGGACTGGACCAGCGGTGTGTCTTAGCACAAAGGGGAGCATGAGTGGGGCGGTGTGGGTTAGGTGGGGTCAGTGAACCCAGGAACAAGTTGCTGAAGCAGGTAGTATTGGGGCGCTGGCGACCAGCGGGTTTGGTACTGACCAAGAAGAATGATTTAAGTTTTGGAGGCTTTAAGTGCAGCGTTACTTACCCTGGAGTAAACCTGGATAGTATCTTCAAGCACGCATGCATCATGATTGTTAGACATTCCAACCACACAATCATCAGCAAACGCCAACATCTTATCTGGTTCTTGGCCATGCGCATGGACACCAGTAAGGCTGGCATTTACATTTTGAAGAAGTGGGTCAAGGCTGAAGTTAACAAGGGTGGGCTTAGGGGGTCCTCTTGGCATAGGTCCCTTTGAGGGTGAACTACATCCGTGAGGAAGCCAGGGCCACGCACAGCCATTTTGGCAGATTCCATGAGCAACAACACCCAATTAATGAAATGATGGGGGAGGTGAAACTTGTGGAGGCAGGCTTTGAGTTAATCCCAGTTGAATCTATCATAGGCCTTCTGCTGGTCTAAAAAACAAGTGCTCCAAAAAACCGTGGATTGGCAGACGTTGGCTACAGTATGTATATTGTCCCAAATAGACTGTTTGGGAATGAAGTCAAATTGCTCAAGGGAAATGAGAGCTGAGGCGACTACCCCTAGGCGGTTTGCCATAATTTTAATAAAAAGTTTTGTATCTGTGTTAGTAAGAGATATGGGGCGCCAGTTGACCAAGTCCAGCTTATCCCTTTTCTTATACAATGTGATTGTGTAGGCCTCTCGTCCTCCAGGTAGGAGGCGCGTCTCCATTAGGCATTAGTTCATTGAGGCAAGCAGAAAGGAGGAAAATATAAAGTAATTCTTATAGAACTCATAAGGAATCCTATCTGGACCTGGGCATTTTCTGTACAGTGCACCGTGAACGGTGGACCAGAGTTTGTCACAAGAAATTAATTTCATCTACTCTGGATTATGGGAAATGGTGCGGATATGTGCACTCTTGAGAAATTAACCTCAGCCAGATGAACTAGATTGGAGCGATAGAGTTTAAAGTAATAATTTTTAACTTCAATTGCCACTTTGGTTAAAGTATCTGCGATGGAGTGGTCTGGCCGCCTCACCTGTGTGCAGGCCAAGCTCTGTTGTGGTGTGAAATATTTTGAAAAAGTAGGCAGACCGTGTGTCACCCACTGTTATATTCTTTGCCTTATACTGAACACAAACTCAGTGTTTTTGTCGCCATATCAGTGCGTTGAGTCAAGCAGACACCTCTGCCCACTTATGACCCCAAGCCGGGCTGTAGCCTGCCACAGGGACATTAGATTATAGGTGGTCCACTTCTGCCAGCATGCTCAAAATGACTGCTGAGGCAGCCTGAGAGCGACGTGATGAAATGTGGCATGCCTTGAAGATGGTGTTTGCTTTAAAGGTTGACCAGGTAGAAAGTGGGTCTGCACATAACAGTGTGGTAGATTATGGAGCTGAGGTTTTGGTGCCCACCCATGAGGAAAGCCTGAGTGATGTGATCTAGGCTAGGCAGAGTTTGCACCACTTCAGCGCCTGTGCCTCTGAATGTGACAAAGAGAAGGAAATCAATACCATCCTGTGGTCAGATAAATCGAGTTTCTCATCATAAAATGGGCAATTTGAGACTGAAATTTCAATCGTGCAAGAATAAGGTCAATGCGGGACATAGACCTCAGCTGGCCGTTGTGCACATGGGGACAAGACATGTTTGTGAGCAGCGGTGCATGATGTGGCAGAGTATCAAACAACCCCAAAGTGGCCTTTAGAACGTGAAGTCCTACGTTCCCCTGCAGTGGTGTAGGCGATGAAGGCCAGTGGTCAGTGGCTGAGTTGGTCCAGCAGTTCATGTCACCCACCACACATGGGTCAGGGGGAAACGGGAGGAAATTAACGGCCAAGAAGAATTCCCGCCAAGTTTGTGCACAGGTTGGGGCATATATGTTAACGACAGGGTGCACCTTGTCATCCCATGAAAAGGATACAATAAGTACCCAGCTGTCGAGGTATAAAATTGATGAAATGAATTTGAAAAATATGGGTCATTTGAACAAGCACCTCACAGTGTGGCAACCAAAAGGAAAGGGAAGGGAGGAGCATGGTTGCCCATGTGTCCTCTGCACCACGTGGACGGTGGGTTTTCTGAATAGTCATGATGTCCACAGGTAAATTATTTTTTAAAAAACCCAGTTTCCTAGCCTGGGATGGCGAGGCCTTGAGTCCAGCGATGTTCAATGTCCCTATAGTAAAGGCTTCCCCCATTGCACCTTAGGTGCAAGGGGAAGGGCACCCGTGCCCTTCAGCCTTCTCTTTTTCAGCACGTTGCTGCATGGCAGCGTGGGTATTCTGTGCTATGGAGTATGGTTCAGTATGGGATGCTTTTGCTGTGGGTTTGGCGTTGGCTTTTGCCTTCTGATTTTTTACCACTGTGAAACTAATTTTTGGTATTGTGTGCACCTGCGGTACCATCACACATGATGGTGAAATTTCAGCTGGGATATTAATTGCTGATTTGGTTTCAATCGAGGCTTGTTAACATTGGTCAGGTTAAACTGACTCGCCCATCAGGTTGTCAACTTGGGTGGCCCAATCTGATTGGTGGAAGGACTTGCGAGCTGCTTTTGCAGCAAATGACTCAATGTACTTCTGGAGCTGGGCGGGCAGGATCACAGACATGGCTGTAGCCGCTGCCTTGGACACCACTCTGTGGGCCTGCTTGGCCTTCTTACACTCCTGCGGGGACACAGGCAAAACTTGAATGTAGCACCCAGGCGCGCCCCATGGGAAGGCGGCATTGGTGTCTATCACCAGTTCAAAGTGGGCGTCTGCACCCCTCATTGCATCTGGGATAATTTTGTTTTGAGTAATGTCCTCCTTGGAAGGGCATTTATGGGCCTTATGGCCAAAAGTGTGACAGAATGTGCAGATAGGAGGCGCGCTATCCACAATGAACCAGAATGGGCGAAATTCTTGCCCATCAATTTCCACAAAAGTGGTGTGAGGGATTTGGATCAAATCTTCTGCTATCCCCACAGATGGGGTGAGTACAGAAATTGCTTTGCCTGTTCACAGTTCCAGTATGAGCATAAAGCGCTGCATCTCAAAGGATTGGATTTCATCATATTCAGTGAGCATAGCATGGAGGTGATGCTCCAGCATGGTGCACTTAATTGTTGTAGGCAAGAAGTCAAAAGTTACAAAATTTGATTAGATTTAGTCCAGCGAGTGTGCTTTGTGTCAACTACCCATTGACCATCTGGGAGGTCCACCACCACCCGCACTTTTGTGGCTTCATCCGCCACATTTTTGTTTTTGAACCCAAGATCCAGCCAACTGCGGGGCATGGAGTGCGGTGCAATGTACACTGCGTTCAGGATATGTGTGTATACATCTGCACAAAACTTCTCCTAAAACGCCATTTGTTGTATATTCAGGAAGACTCGCACTCCCATCCACTGATGACAGTGGATGGGAGTGCAGCATATTGATGAACTGGTTGCAGCGTGCTTGCCAGGCCAAAATTTCTGGGGAAATGCTAACCACCAATTTTTTACTATTAATTTTATATAGGCTGCCGGTGTCACTGGGACATTTATAAAACTTGTTTGTGTGGGGCCCGCTCCTGTGCCCTTAACTTTGCTCACCCAACTGCTAACTGACAATGGGTGCACACTAATCTCCTCGATGAGATTATCAAACTTACCTAGGCTTAAATCAAATATGTTGCAAAAGTGTTTGCAATAAGAGAGGAAACCCCCTCTTCCACATGTTGAAGGATCTGAAAAAATGATTTGTTTGGAATGAAGAAGCCCAGAAATCCTTTGGTGAGTTACACCAATACTTTATAGATTCTCAGATTTTGAAATATCCAAATTTTTATTGAGAATTTATATTACAAACTGATGCTTCATTGATGGCGATCAGTGCAATATTGAGCCAAGTATATGAACTTGGGGACGAACATATGGTGGCATATGTGAGCTGGTCACTCTCTTCCACTTAGAGGAAATACACCTTAACTGAGCGTGAATGCTTTGCAGTCATTTACGCCTGTAAACAGTTTTGGGTGTATATCTATGAAACGTACTTCAAAGTGGTGACGGACCACTCCTCATTCCATTGGCTGCACAATTTACAAGAACCAGAAGGACAACTGGCCCAATGGGCACTAAAACTACAGGCTTATGATTAAGAGATAGTCCACTGAGATGGGGCTTCTCATCAGAATGTTGTTGGCTTATCATGGTTATCAATGGTCCAGGTGGTATACTTGCAGGTGGATGATCTATTCCAGAGAATGGTCAATGAAGAAATCAGGAATGATCCCCAAGAAATCAAGGTGTGCTTTGAAAAGTGATGGAAAACACTGAGACCATGGATGGACAAGTTTTCAAGATGATCAATGGGAAGCAATTACTATTCCTAAAACTTACAGAACAAGCGGCTATCATTCAAGCCGCTCATAAGATTGTTGGGCATGGAGGCCTGAGAAAAACGACCAATCAAATTCACCTGTACTACTACTGGGAGTCCATCAACTATGATGTTGTGGACTATCTAGCTTGCTGTGTGGAGTGTCATTTGCACAAGCTTCATAAGAATATGACTGGATACTGACTGGTCCTCCTGGATTTGCTTGTAATATGGTGTCCATTGACGTGATGGGACGGCTTACAATGAGCACAGGGGGAGTCAAGTACATCATAGTTGTGATTGATCATATGATGAGATGGGTCAAGATGAAGACCCTGGCAAAATTAGATGCTACCAGCACTGCAAAGTCTATCTTAGATCAAATAGTATACTGATATGGATGCCTGCAGGTCCTGCTGAGCAACAATAGAGCGAATTCCACACCTCATGTTTCCATGATTAAATAAAATAATGGGGACCCAAGGAGTTGTGTCTGTACCCTACCAGCCAGAGATGAACGGACTGGTAGAACGAGTCAATGGGATGCAGGCCACAATGCTGATGAAGCTTGTCGTGGGAAGAACTTTCAATTGGGGAATGTACAATAGTCCAATGATGTTTGCCTACAATATTATTCTTTATATGGCAGCAGGAAAAACGCCGTTTGAGTTGCTTAATGGAAGGAAGGCCGCGTTGCCACTGATTTTATATCCAGTGGTGGAACCAAAATTGGGGGATAAGTGCAGAGAAGTCATTTGAACTTATTGACAAACATCCTGATCAAAACACAATTGCAAGAATTCAATATGACTTTGAAGAAAAGGATTAAAGCAAAAAAGATAGATGATAAGAACTGACTGGCCTTATCAGAATACTGAATAGGCAAGAGTTGCCTATTGCAATACACATAGTTTTGGGAGAAGAAACAAGTTGGATGCAAGGTGGTTGGGTCTGTTTGAGATTATTGCCAAGATGGCAACAGACACCTACTCCATCAAGAACCTCTTGGATAAAAGGATAGTAAATTGAGTCCATGATAAATACTTAAAGCAATGAATCAATGAAAAAAATAATTAAAAAAGAGCTCCCAAAGGATGCTGAACCATTAAGTCAGCTATGCCCTAATGATTTGTTTAGTCCAAAAAAGGACTGTTGGTCCAAACTTGATGGTTAAGTCTTAAAAAAGTAAGACCTCTGAACCATAGAAAACTGGTAGGTCTAAGTATACCTAGGAAACAGTTTGAGGGAATAAGATAAAAAGAATATAACACTGAACTGAAAAAAGGTCATGTCACATATAAAAAAGAAGAAAAAATAAAAAATTGATAAAAATATAGGAAAAAGATTAGTATAATGCATAGAGAAATGACATTTATTATAATTTTTTTATTAGTTATCCTTTATTCATGGATGATTACGCTTATGTTGCCTCCTGGGGGTGGGAGGATGGATCACAATAGGAGTAAACAACCCATCAAAATTTATGTGAGATCAGATGCTAGTGAGGGCTAGACCTACTCAAAACCAAGTTTGTTGAATGGATGCTGATACTTGCGAGAAAGTGACTTGGGTAAGAGAAATGGAAATGTCAGAACATACCAAACGCAATTCCCTATAATAGGGAGGAAAGAAACTGAACAAGAAGAGGCAGTCAGCAAATGACCCTGAGTAATCCTTATATGGCACTGGAGCAAGAAGCTTGGCCTTGAGAATTTGCCAATGGGCTTTGTCAAAGTTACTGGACATATGAGCTGGCATCAATCAAGGTATACTAGGTGGGGGTTACCAAATCATGCCCTGATCAAAGCCATGAGGGTAAGATATTAATGAGATGCGCCAGAAATGAGATAGTCATGCAAGGAGCAAATGGCATCTTATAGATGACGACTACAAGCTTCTTGGAAGCTGAAGCAGAATGAGCAATGAAAGCCAGGAGAGGCTGGAAGCTTCGTGGCCCAACTTCAAAGAACTTGGCTGGCAAAGCGAAGAGAATAGGCTGCAACATCTCAATATAGGATGTTTTCAAGATTGGAAGAGTTCAGAGCTATGGGAAAAAGCCTCAGTTACTTGGGCCCTTAATTTTTCATAGGGGAGTTCAGAAAATTTGCTGTTTCTGATGGCTAGTTTGGTTGCCAAAACAGTTGGCTTATAATTCTGATCAAGTTGGAAAAGGAACTCCAGAAGCAAGTCCAATCCAGTGAATAATCAATGATCGAGAGCAGAGGGCATTGCTTCAGGAGGTTCAACAATGATGGTAGGTGAATATGAAATAGGAGCTGAATCAAGGAGAGTTTCGAAATCTAACTCAGGAAGATGTCAGAGGAAGGATTGGTCACAAGTCATTTGAGAAAATTGCTAACTTGGTTTCATCAGGGTTGGTTACCATTTATGGTAATTCCATGGATGGAATGGCCACAGGTACATGACTGGGAGTATTAGTCCTGGAAGGACCATAGAAGAGGTTCCAGCGCACAGATTGACTCAAAAGCTGGAAGAGACCAGGGTCTTTATCAGACATGCTACTAAGCAGTTGTTGGTACTGAGACTCCAATTTTGACATATGAGCTGGACAAGAGGGGTGATGTTAGACTTATATGATAGTCAACATTATGAACTCTGAAATCAATTAATTTCTAATTTTGGAGAAATTAATTGCAAAATTTTGAGATAAGCTCTCCAGAGAAAATTCAAGAATGATATGAGCCAAGAGGTCATTATGAGAAAATAACAAGAGTGAATATAAATGTGCATTCTTAATTGCACCATGAAACAATCATCAATGGCAAGTATCTCATGTCAAAGATGAGGAGAAAATCAGGAAATCAAGGACACTGGACCAAGAATCCTGAATATGACAGGAGGTCATATGCCCTAATCTATTTCTGCTAAGCATCACTTTTTGAAAATCAATTCAGCCTGAAATTTAGCTCCATTAAAGAGATTTACGAAAACTATTAGCAAATATGGCGGGAAACCCCGCAAAAGAACCCTCAGGCTATGCCAAACGAGCCAGCACCACCCCCAAATGAAGCAACCCTCGGTTACCCACCTCAGGGTCAACAACCAGAATCACCCGCTCTCAAGCAGCAGCCATGAAAGCAGGCACCACCCCCCAACCTGGAGCTACTCCAACTAGCGCCAGTTCACCTGATCGCACTTCTGCAACCTGCACGCCTAACAGCTCTGTGTGTGCTGCCTCCCACCAACCCGCTGGGCCCCCTCCAACCAAGGAGGCCATCACCCACGCTGTTTTAATGGCGTCTGCTCAGTTGAATGCAACTCAGCCCATCCAGACATTCACCTCCCCCATTGTGTCAGCTAGTTCAGCCCCATCTATTATTGCTGACGCCGTGTTTCTGGCTCCCTCCATGAGGGGCGATACCCAGCTACCTGGCCCCCAAATCCTCAGATGTAAGGTTGGATTAGCCGCACATTCTGGTTCACTAAGCACCATATTGGGACAATCTACTCTTCTTAATGAGGATTCAAATGGTTTGGATTTTGGAACTTCACACCAGTTCCAATCTCACCCGTCCCATTTAAACCCCATAATCGGCCTTCTCAAGTCGGCACTTTATCTCAATATGCTGAAAACGACCAAAACACCAATCAGCCAATGAGTTTTGCCCACTAAATCACAGCAAATACTCGGGCTGAATTTACCCAGATAGATTGGGATGGTGATGAAACATCGCCCTCCTCCAAATTGGCTGGAGTTAATTCCAATCTGGATGGGCCTCCCCAATTTAGCGAGGCCCAACAATCACCTGGCCCCCAAACCCTCGGATGTAAGGTTGGATTAGCCGCACATTCTGGTTCACTAAGCACCAAATCTGGGACAATCTACTCTTCCCAATGGGGATTTAAATGGTTCAGATTTTGGAACTTCACACCAGTTCCAATCTCACCCGTCCCATTTAAGCCCCATAATCGGCACTTCTCAAGTCGGCACTTTATCTCAATATGCTGAAAACGACCAATCCACCAATCAGCCAGTGAGTTTTGCCCACGAAATCACAGCAAATACTCGGGCTGAATTTACCCAAATAGATTGGGATGGTGATGAAACATCTCCCTCCTCCCAACTGGCTGGTGTTAATTCCAATCTGGATGGGCCTCCCCAATTTAGCGAGGCCCAACAAACCGCCCCTCAATTTAATATGACGCCAGCAACTGCTGTAACATTCCAGAAACAAGGGAACTCCGCAAACTTGTCCAAACCACCAGCTCACACTCAACCTGCAATTGCAGCCCAAAGCAAACACAAACGTACCAAAGGAGCCACTGGGGCGTGGCAAAAACCTCTGGCACCAACGCTACCCAAAGCTGATCCCCGTGAAGTGGCGTTTATTGCTGATGTTAAGAAGAAATGGGCCGAAACTAGAGCGCAAAAAGCTCTACCTCGCTCAACCCTCTCCCACGCAATTCGCCTTTATTATGGGCATGACCCTGTTGAATTCTATACAGAGGATTACTTCTCAAACATTGCAGCGATTACGAAGACATTCCCTATTAACACCACCATCCATGAATCAGTGGAGGGCCACTACATTGATGTGGGCTTCACTGAAGCTGCCCTTGCTGACCATGCTGCCACCCTCCAAGTCATTATTCCACGTGGATCTCTTCGCATCTCCCGCACACGCTCTCACCTGGAGAAAATTTCATGGGTTACTTTTTCCAACCTACCAACGACTGTTGATCCTGAGTCTCTTAAACTGGCACTCCATCGTGGTTTAATGGAGTTTGGGTCTGTTCTTTCAGTGGACTTTAGCGTCCCCTCTTACTATGCTCCCACTCAAAGAGCTCGCACTGCTAGGGCGTCGTTCATCCCCTCCCCCACTGTATCCCACAACATTGAGGTTATTCCTCGTGTGGCGGTAGTTGGGGCATGCCCTGAGATCTTCTTTGTCGACCCTGATCAGGCGCGCCCCCAGTGTTCATGGTGTAACGCCCTTGGACACTTGTATAGTGGCTGCACAGCTTGAAAACAAGCCCTCTTAGCCACCACCCAGGGGCCTAAACCAGGCCAAAAACGATCCCACGTGGCTGCAGCAGCAATTCCACAACCCACACAATGGGTTCCCGTTCAAGACCTGTCCCCTGAGGCCTTACGCCTAGCAGTTGAAACAGCTAACCCCACTATTGGTATGGGATACCTTCGCGCTCATGCCCCCCTTCCAATGGGCACCCCCTCCAATCTCCCAGAGTCAACTCCCTCTCTCACCAAGCGCAAGGCATCTCCCACAGGGTGCCCCTCGTCAGCCACCCCCACTCAGGGCTCCGCGGCACCCCCACCAACCTCCACCAGCGATTTATCGCATCAACCCTCAGCTCCCAATGGAGCTATGCCCACCAGCATGGACTGGCAACTCGCGGCCTGCGGTAGAAGTGCCACCTCAAAGAGTCCTACCCCAACCCCACAGTCCATTTCGCGCGGATCCTTTGCAGTGTTGGAGGAAGTGAATATGGACTCAGACTCATCAAATGGGGACACCGCGGAGGTCACCATTGAGCACCCTCAGGTCATTCCCCTGCAACGGAGCGGAGGCAGCGTCCTAGGCTGGCTTACTGGGTCCTCCGCCCCCCACCCTCTCCTTCCCCTCAGAACCCTCGACGCTCCTCACGGATTGCAGTTAATAGTCAAGCTAAAGGACTCAAAACTAGATGCCTCACAGCAGCAGGTTTAAGCGCTGGCAACCCCCAGGACATGGAGGGGAACAGCTATGAGTCCCCATGGCAGCACCCTGGCCCTGCAATCCATCAATGCAAATGGGTTGCGGGACTTTAAGCGGAGAGCCCGCCTCCTCCGAAACTTTAGGTTAGCACAAATTGACATCGCTGCTGTCCAAGAGCCCCATATCCTCCCCCACGAGCAATCTGCATGGAATGAACAGTTTGGAGGCAACTCCTTCTGGACAAACCATGCCGCCCTTATTGTTTTGAATCCCTGGGTTAAAACCCATTACTTTTCACAATATCTAGGTGGCCGCCTCATACTGGCCAAACTCACCACTCCTGACTTCTCCTTCTTCGCTGCAAGCATCTACCTGCCTAATGCAGGTCAGGAGCAAAATCGGCTCTTGGAAGAGCTCCTCCAACTCAATCTCCCACGGAATACAGTCCTCTTAGGAGATTTCAACACAACCATAAGTCGCGTCCGTGACTCTTACCCCCCTGCAGCAAAGGAACGCCCTGGATCAAGTCGCCTCCAGGATTTCCTTCGCCTGAGTGGCTTTATAGATGCGCTTCCGCCCTCCGCGTCTGGCCTAGGTTGCATGACTAGGATCCAGTATGATGGAGGAGCTTTCCAGTCAGCGTCACGCATAGATATGGCACTGATTGGCCCCCTGCTAATTGGCCGCGTCTCCTCTCCCATCTCTCGTGACAACCATCTGAGTGAGAACAGGTCACTCACCGTTGTCCTCACCACCACACTTAGACCGTCGCGTAGGTTCTGGCCTAGGGTTGCCCCAGCTCTTCTCAACAACCCCTTCACTAAGGAGAAGCTGTCTATGACCATCCGGGAGACTCTCACCTCCCCCCACCCCACCTGCTTGACCACAAGGCTAAATGGGCGGTGACCAAGGAGGGCATCACCCGCGTTGCTTACAACTGTGCCAAAGACCAGATGACTGCAGCTCGCGCCAGAGTCAAAAGGGCGGAAGCCAGAATCAGACATCTAGAGCGAAACTGCCAGCCTTCGCCCTCTCCCAGATGGTTGGAAGACTGGGAAGCGGCGCAGGAAGCACTCCGCTTGGAGCTCACACTGCAGGAAGAACGGGCAGCAAACTTTACAACATATCGTTACTATGCTCAATGGGAACGCCCCATTCGCTTCTTCTTTCAGAAACAGAAAGCCCGGTCAACAGCGCAGAATATTACTGCACTGAAGATTGGCACTACAACCACTTCAGACAAGGAGGAAATCACGCAGGAACTACACCGCTTCTACTCCAGCCTCTTCCATGCCACCCAGGTGGACCCATCGGACATCCAAGACTTCCTGTGGCGGGCTCCAGAGCCGCCCATTGACCCACGGGCTGATGAGGCTCTACTGGCGCCTATTTTCCATCCAGGAGGTGATGGAAACCCTTCTGAAATCCCCACGGCTTAAAGCCCCAGGCCCAGACGTAATACCCCTTGAGGTGTACCTTCTGGAACCTGCAGTGATAGCCAGAACCCTCCGCGACCTCTTCGCTGCACTCTTGGTGAATGGCGAGGTCCTCCCCGACTCCAGAGGCTCAATCACGACCCTCATTCACAAGAAGTCAGACCGTGAGAACCTGGCGAACTGGCGCCCCATAGCGTTGATCAACACAGACCACAAGCTCTTCACGAAGCTTCTGGACAACCGCATCACCAAATGGGTGTCACCTCGCCTCTCCCCATCCCAGTACGGTTTTATTCCGGGGAGGTCGTTATGGGACAACTATAATGACCTTCACGTGACTTTGACTGCTAACTCTCGTAAGGTGAATGGCTTTGTGGCTCTCCTGGATATGGAGAAAGCATATGATCAGGTAGCCTGGAAGTATATTGATGCTTCCCTGGCCCGCTTCCATCTCCCACCCGCAGCTAGGCGCTGGATATCAGCGCTCTATGACCAGCTCCACACCAGAGTCCTGGCGCCAATGGGTTTTACAGTGGCAGTACCAGTTGGACAAGGTCCCCGGCAAGGGGACCCCCTGAGCCCTATCCTTTTTAACATCACCCTTGACCCCCTCTTGGCCTCCTTACAGGACAAGCTAACAGGGATTCTGGTCCCAGGTAAAGCCCCCACACGCACCATGGCATTTGCAGATGACACTGCCATTGCATTTGGCTGCCCTGGGGATGTTGCCCTCGCTGCTGTGACCATTGAGAGGTACACCAAGGCGTCCAACGCCATGGCCAACACTTCCAAGACAACAGCTGTACAGGACGGCTCCCCCACCTTCCCCCCACCATTTGGTATTGAACCTGTGCGCGGTACCTTCCGTCACCTGGGCGTTCTCACCAACCAACAAGGAGTTGCGCTAAAAGACAATGAGGACTTGCTCCTTGCAGCAGTTAACTCCAGGATTGCCAGCTGGAACCGGCGGCACATCACCCCCAGGGTCGAGCTCTGATGGCCAATGTGTTCCTTCTCTCCAAAGTCTGGTTCCTAGCGCACGTCTGCCCATTCACAGATGCCTTTTATACGCGGCTCAATGTACTCCTCCGCTGTTGGATCTGGGGCTCAAACCATCCACCAATGGCCCTCTCAACCATTGCCCGACCCTGCAATGAAGGGGGCCTAGGGCTTCTGGACACGCGATCCCACGCCACCACAATCTTCCTGAAGTTCCTATGGCCGATTGCCTGCTGGGACACGACCCCCATGCCCCAATGGGCGCCCGCCCTCCGCCAGTCAGTGTCAGCAGCTCTGGGTCTTCCTAGAGCATCTCTGACCTCATTAGGGGAGTGGCTCAAAAACCACCCAGGCCATCGCCTGTAACCATCCTCATCCCCCTACTGGAACCAGGCTCTCCTTGCCCTGAAACGAGTAGGCGCGCGGATCCACCATGCCTTCCCATACAGAAGGGAAGGCCCTGGCCTCAGCCCACGTCGCCATGCAATTGTGCACAATGGACAAGTTGTCACAACTCGCCTCAACCCCCAAGATCGTCCTCCCATCCGCCCAAGACTCCTTGAGCTCCTCCCTCCCTCCGTGAAATTTGACCTTAAGGAATTGTGGAAGGACGTCTATCACCCCATCCTGTCAGCAAAGGTGTCCAACACCTTATGGAGGGTGCTCCACTGTTCATACAGGACAGAGGACCGGACTGGCCCTACCTTCCAGCACCGAAGCTGCCCCCGCTGTGTGGAGCCTATTGACTCCCACCTCCATCGTTTTTTCACCTGTCCAGGTGTCGCCGCATTTTGGCCAAAGGCCCGCGCGCTCCTCCATGCTCAGCCCTGGTCTGGACACCCTGTGCAAGACCTCATGTTTGAGCAGACATTGCCTGGTTGCCACCGACCCCTCTGTGTCCTCGCCTATGCCACAGCCATCTGGACCATCCATAACTCCTTCCTTCGTGCTGCCTTTGACCAGCAGGTGTGGACCCTTCCACACATGATCACCCACTTTCAGGTACACTTTGAGATGGCCCTGAAGGTCTGCACTATGTCGTCAACCCTCCCCCGCTCAGTTGTCACTGCAGCACGGCTCTGGCGCGCAAACCCCCCTCCCTTTCTCGATGCCTCCTCCCTCCCCTTCCCTCGCCTCAGGCTCTTAGGAGCCCAGGCGTAATTCAATAAACATCGATGAATCCCCCCCTTGGGTTGGGACCATCTAGTACTAAAAAAAGGAGGTCATATGCCCTGATGGGGGAAACTGGATCCCACAATTTATATTGTCATGAGTAAATCAATCAGCCTGGCATGACAGAAGGTCATGGGAACTGTGATCTGAGTAGGCAGTAGTGAGGAGGAAGAGGAAGAGAGCCGCATGCTGAAAGTAATCCCAAGAAGCGTTGAGTAATAATTAATTATACTATACTTGAACAAATGAAGTACTTGACCGAGTGTATGAAGTGGTGTTCTCCTGCCCTGATCCTTTTCTCGCTGGAAATCTAGGCAAGAGGGGAGATGTGGCGGAATTTTTGCCCATATTACCGGCTGACTAGATTACCAGGGATTGTTAGGGGATAATCTCCTAAAGTAAAGTGAATTGGATATCAGTTGACCCTGATTTTGGGTAACAATGTTTGGAGGATTTTAGGTTATTCTCCTGGGTCAGATCCGTTGAGGATCAATCCAGGTGAATGCTAAAAACCTGTTGGGCAGAGTTTCTAACGAAATAGGGGGCATCTGTTAGTTGATCAATGATTAACTATCAGGTGTATCAATTAATATATGTTGGATTTTATCACCAAACAATTGGGAATTTAATGATCAAGTTGTGAGGTGAGTAATGCTCCTGCAACTAGAGATACGTTGTTGGTTCATGACCTGCCTTAACGGGTAACAAGTCCCATTACTAAGCAGGTCGCTTGCCAAATATGGTTGGTTCGCTGGGTTTAAAAGGAAAACGTTAGGGATACACTTTCTGACTCTTTCCATTTTAGGTCTCAAGGATGTCCAATGACAGAATCCTAGCCAGGATGGGGAAGACCATTGGTGATGAGACAATGATGAGTAATTCTATGGCAACGGTTGCCATTTCATTGATGAGGTGCCAACTGAGGGTTGGGCACCATATTCCCACTATAAATTCCCCTGATAATTCACATTAATATAGATATCAAGTTTTTAGAATTTATTATTGAGTTAAGCTATATTCATCTTCATGAAAATATTGCTATGTGCAATTAATGGGGTCTCTTTTGTCAGATAAAGAGTAAGGATTGAGGATCTTAGAAGAGAAGAAGAACTTAGATAGGAAATGCTGCAGACTTCATGTCACAAGAGGAAAGGGCAAAAATTCTGGATCTGAGTTTGGATCACTTAAGAGGCTAAGAGTAGTGGCCCTAAAGACAACATCAAGAGTATTTTGTTTAGAAGTAAAGTCATGAATTGGACCAGAATGGGCTATCTATTCAATTATGGATAATATTCTTCATACTATTATCAATCAACTACCATATACTATCAAACAACGCGAATTGTGTACATACTAAACCTGTCATGGAAATGGCAGAAGAAGTTTAGACTGGCCTGCCAGTCAGGATGCGTAAGCACCCAAAAAGCAAGTCAGAATGCCAGAGGCATTGCCACACAAATGACGTTGTATGGAGCTGGGCATTGGGAAACGATAAATCATTGGTGTAAGATGATAGTGAATATCATCCTGAGAACGAACCAAATCAAGGCTGCCCCAGACCCTGGAGGTCTTGCTGCAGGGGGTGGAATCACAGGTATAGTTTCAACAAGGTCACCAGTAGATGGGGTTAATTCAACTGGGGAGATAAGGGGGTGGATCCTTGCTTGGGGATGGTGGATGTAAGGCCACAAGATCCCAGTATATTGTTGACAAAAGTTCATAACAACGGGGTTAAATTGACAGAAGTATCTAGCTTGCTGAATCCAGTCTATGATGGTGGGGGCCATAGTGACCAAGAGTACTGGTAGATCCCTTCTGGTATATGGACCATGGACCACCAGGGAAAAGCCATCAGGGATGCGGCCAGAAGGGAATCAAGAAAATCAAAAATTGATTCTTTTTTTGAGGCAAAATTTCATTGCAAAGGAAAATGAAGAAAATTGACCAACAAACTTCTCAGTGCAATGCAATTGATTAAATAGTAGTTAATTGATGCGGCAACAAGCTGGGATTGAGACCCTCAATTATTAACTAACCAGCGAATATTTGGGAATGGGGCGGTTAAGTTCACGGGGAACTGACATTGAAGATTATTGCAGCAGGCCAAGTTTCTGTTGGCTTGACCTCAAATGTCCAAACTGAGGCTCAGCTATGTTTCCGATGGTTGGCATGATGGCATTTGGCCCAGCAGGAAGTGGGAATCCTCTAAGGCCACCCCACATAGGGGCGGTCCCAATTGGTTGGGAACGGGTTCAGGATACCCAACCCACCCATGTATGGTTGCTGGGACATTCGTTTGGTCAAATGTGTTGCATTGGCTGCAACACCTGATTTGCTGGAAGGGAGCTTCAAACCCTTGTCAATGGTGTGCAATGTTATTACCTGCTTGTTGGGGATGATCTACAACGATTTTGGGAGGGGGTTGATTTTTATTTTCATAGTGTTAGCTGAATCAAAACTATTAGCGATTCCAGCAGATGAATCAGTCTTCATCCCTTTTTGACTACATGAGATCCAAACATCAGGCTGATTCTCACTAAATTTTGGACCAATCAATTTCATTTTGGCAATCTCAGTGCAGATTTCCCTGATTAGATGTAATAATTCTGCTGAGGTGAGTGTGGGCACTGGGGGAGGGATCCAAAGTGGAAGAGCTTTTACCCAGTGCTCATCTACCACATGGGTGAGGTTGCCCTGGGTAATGAGAGGTACAGCCACCCTCTTTGATACTTTCTTACTTGAAAATGGGAAAAGGGCCCAATAAATGCACAAAAGACGTTCCCTAGGACTTACAAAACCTGTGAAGTTAACTATTGGGATTTATTAATTGGGGAAGAACCCAAGATTTTAACATTTGGTAAACATGTGAAGGGTAGCCACCAGGGGCCAATAGTAGCCAACTCCCAATTTTTAACAATTGGCGCTCACTACAGGGGGTAGTTGAGTATTATACACCAGTATAAGATGCCATATAAGGAAGGGTTAGAAGAAGTTCTTAATTTCAGCAATGAGCTACTCAGAAAAAGTAACATCATTGAAAAAGGAAAATGGAGATTTGGTTTGAGAAGTTTTGTTCTTGGGGACAGAACGTGAAGTGGATTGCACTCAATTGTGTTCACTCAGCTCAGATGTGGAGCAACTAGTGAAGCAAATCAAAGAACTGAAGAATCAAAAGTGCAATGAGACCACTATATGGCAAATGATTCCAAAGAAGATAATCAAGTTTGGGAAAAGAACTTGCAGCCTAGATATGAAACTGTCTAGTACTGCAAGAGAACCTGTTCCACTGACATCTACTTAAGATGAAGTTTATCAGCAGGGCCAAATTGGGTTAAAATTGGAATGCACTTGCAATATTTCAAGGAGTGAGGTGTTTAGATGAGACACTAGATGAGACATTGGATGGAATTGATACAGAAATCAATCAATTAATAGTATTGGACTGCAATACCAAAGAAGAGAATGATGTTATGAAGGATACGTTTGATCCAAGATAGTGGAGGGAATCATTTAACCCAATATTATTCAATTAATGAGGCAGAAAATTCTGGAGACGAGGATCATAAAGCAAGTTAAAAAAAGATGTAATTAACGTTAATATGTAATCCATGTGATCAGAGGATCGTTTCCATACCCATTATTGGATTTAATTCAAACGTTTTGGATGACAACGAATGCCAAAATTATTTTTAAGAGAAAAACAATAAGAGAACTTAATGAAACTTCCAATCAATGAGGAAAACACAATTTTATGAGATATAAAGACTCAAATATCAGTTTCTGAAATATGAAATGAAATTAGGACCTGTCAGAAGAATAAAAAGTCGGGATTGAAGGTCCATTGAATGGAAACATTTATGAGTATTGCAAAGTCAGCAAGTGTTGCCTATATGTTAAGAAACAGCGCTTCTGGTTGTATAGTGAAGAAGGTCAATACTAAAAATCTAAAAGTATTGGATTAAAACAAAAATAATCGCAATATTCCCAAAAGACCGTTGAACCATTAAAATGGTTATGTCCTGATATTTTAGTTAAGTCCTAAAAGAAGACCCTGACCCATATTAGATGTTTTTTCTTAAAATAAGGGTTTGAACCATGAAAACTGGTAGGTCAAAGTATATTTTAGAACTAGTTTGGAAGAAGATAAAAGAATATCTGAACATAATTGTAGGTTAAGTCCCATTGCAAAAAAATAAAAAATAGATAGAAAACATTAATTTTTATTAGACCATATTTTAAAGGGTGGTTAGCCAAGCGGGTAAAACTGCTTCCACCCCTAGTGCAGGTTTTGAGTTCAAAACTTGTACTGGCTAGAAAACATTTTTGGTGTGGTATATTTGTCCCAAGGTCGACCCACCTCGAATAATTTACTTATTAGACCATAATTTGGGATTTTTGCTAAGATGGGATTACTGGCAGAGGTGACCAAGAGTATCAATCTTCTGGTCAATCAAGAGCAAATCGCTGATCTGATGAAAAGACAGAAGGAGGAGGAGCTCAGACCATTTAAAAAGTATCAAGGAATATTTTCCCAGGATGACCATGATTTTGGATGTGCAAGGAATGTCATCCAAAGTTGACACTGGGGAAAATTTGCTGATAAAAAATGAGACCAATTTGATGGCCAAAGGCTGCTGAGGCAATAGTGGAAGAAGTGGTCAGCAAACTATTGAAGCATGGGCTTCTAGTTCCATTATCAAGTTCCTGGGTGATCCATATCCTGATTATGAAGAAGAATGATGGCTCTAATTGGGTGGTGATAAATTATCAGAAGCTGAATAAGATAATGAAGAAGGACCTGTATCCACCACCACAAATTGATGATGCATTAGATCAATTGGGAGAAGTGAAGTATTTCTTTGCAATGGATCTGATATTAGGATATTGGAAAATTGATTTGCTAATGGAAGGCTAGGAGAAATGTGTGGTCAATACCATGCAGGGGCTGTATCAACTGACTAGATGTCCCAAGGTCTTTATAATGCACCTGCGATGTTCCAAAGGGCCATGGAGGCCATATTGAATGACTTGAAGTTGTCATGCATCCTAGTGTATTTGGACGATATAAATGTGTTCAGTAGGACATTTACTGACCATTTAACACCACTTGGAAGAAGCCTTCAAGAGACTCTCCGTGGCTAACCTGAAGATTAAGCTGAGGAAGTGCCACTTCTTCAAGAAATAATGGAATATCTGGGATTTGTTATCAACTTTAGTGGACTGCAGCTGCAAGCCCAAAAGGTTGAGGCCATAGAGCAAATGGCCATCCTGAGTTGTGTCTGAGATATCCAAGTGTTCCTAGAAAATGGTTATGCTACTGAAGATT
>JAKSZP010003264.1:0-48605 GCA_022478985.1 Massospora cicadina
AAAAAGTTTTAGTAAGCTTCCTCTATTAGTTTTACTAAAAACCTTGTTATTGATTTCTATTTTATTTTATTTAACCGAGGTAAGCTGACCAGGGGACGGACATTACCAAATAAAACTAAAATCATAATAAAAAATAACGATTCAAATGAAACGCCCAAAATGGACGGATTGATTGAATTGTACCTAACAAAATATCTAACCAGGTGGGTAGCGAATACTGCTATCCCTCCATGGTGGATGGGGAGTGGGGATCAGGGGCTCATCTTTGGCCGCATTTATCTCATTCCATAGTAGGGTGCGTGTTAAAACATATATTAAGGGTGTGGGGGCATTGGCGGCATGGGGTTTGATATCCTTGATGACTGGAACTTTTGAATAGTTGCCAGCCATCATTATACCAACGATGTATCTGCCCAAAGCATCTTCAGCTTTGAGGTGGGCGTCTGGGAATTTAACGAATGTGGCAATGTTGGTTTGGGTTATTTTTGCTTTTAATTTCGTACTACTGTTACCACATTCTGGATGGCTTCAGTGATGTTTTTGTGTAAAGTTTTCATGTTGATCTTACTTTGTGCAGTAAGACGATGGGGATGATAAAGATGGAATTCCTCCTGCGAGCGCAGCCACAGATTTGGCGGCAGCTTTGGAAAGTGGACAGCAATCTAGTGTGACGGCTGCTTCTACTGCAAGCTGGTGTTCGCTGTAGAACGGTTTGGTGTTAGGTTGTAGGTCATATTTTTGAGGTGGGAATTTTGCATCCCATTCTGTGTTACAGAGCCGCTCAAGTTGCAGTGTCAGTTCTTCAATGACGTTACCTGATTTGTCGATTTCATCCAATAATTCTTATGGATTTTGGGTAAATTGTATTGGGGAATCAACGTATGGTTGAGGTTTGTTCAATTAGTTTGTGTATGCATGGGATTGAACTGGGATCCAATCCAATATCTTTTTGGATAAATTATTTGTGGCATTGGGGCAGGGTGGGTGCTGATTGGTGGCTGTAGGTGCAGCTGCAGCATCAGGCATTGGAGGAGGGGAAGGTAGGATTGTACCCCATATCAGAGTTGGTGCAGGGTGGGCAGCAGATTGGTGGGCATTGGGCAAACTTTTGGCATTCGCAGAAGTTTCAGAGTATGGGCATTTACATTTTGAGTGGTCTAACTTGAACAGGATGGACAGATTGTCTGTCCGCCCTCAACGTGGGCCCAGAACGGATGGTTGGGGGCAGATGGGATGGTGGCACGAGGGGGAATTGCCAAAGAAATTTTCATAAATTCAGGGCTGATTGTGGCATATGCCTGAGGCCCAGCGAGGCGTGTGGCCCCATTTGGGCCACAAATTGTAAGATGGGGTTGTAGCCATAGGCTTCCAACCTTCCATCAGCTCCTGGTGGAGCACTTTGGGGGGGGGGGGGGAAGGTGGGTGGGCAAACCCGCGAACTGGACCACCAAGGTGGTGTCCATTGGGAGCAGGGTCCAAGTTGTTGGGAGGGGAATGTTATTATATTAATGGCACCATTGCTTCATTGGCTGCATCTGCTTCACAGGGGAAGCTGTGATTAAAGTACCCCTTATAGGGGCAGAAGTCAATAAAACAGGCTGGTGTCATCACAACCTGAGCCATTTTGATAATGGCTTGGTCGTCATAGGGAAAGAATTTCCCATATTTGACCCTAAGGCCGAAATGCATGTTGCTCTGGGGAGCACCAGGGGGCAGCGGGGCACCGCTTGGGTTCAGGTGAGTTAGGCATCAAGATCATTGGGAGGAACAAATCATCCCAAGGGTTTGGAATGAACGGGCGAGCCAGTTTGAGCACGTTTTCCTGTCAGATGGAAAATGGTTGGGGGAGTTTCACCACTGCCCCACACTGGGAAAGTCAGCGGGGGATCCAACGACATCAGAGCAAGACTTTGGTATGCAATTAAGTGTTTGCTTTTAATTTACCAAAATTAATTTACTCGGAAAGTTACCCCAAGCAGAGAGAGAAAAAACTTGATATTGATTTCTAATTTAACTTATATTTAAAGGTAACTGTCTTTATACAGATTGCTTTTATTTTTGGTTCAACTGATCTGTTCCATTGGAATAGAGCGCCTAATCGCTGGTATAAAAAGGGGAAAACTGGGACAAGAGTAAAATGAGGTATCATAAGAGAGTCCTTTAATTAGGAATAAGAGGGAAAATTCTGTCTAAAGTAAAAAAAGATTTTTTGATGGCAAAAGAGCTAAATGAGCATTAGAGAATATACCATATTTCTTGAGTACAATTAATCTAGAGGATCCAAAATTGTTTATCTTTAGTTGTAATAAATATTCTATATTTCTTTAAATACATTTGTTCCATATTGCCAATCTTGCCCACGGGCATCCTTCTAAGGAACCTTCTTTGTACATATGTATACTCTCTCACATTACTAAGTAGTTACTATTTTTCACACTAAAATATTATCTAGAAACATTTTAAGGATAGATAATCTCTGAGAACTGATATCTTCTTGTCAAATTAATAAGTGTATAGTTCTGACAAAACAGGTGCTCATTGTGGAGGCCTCTAAGTTGTCATTGTAAAAATGTATATCACAAAATGGATAGTTACTGTGGCTAAAAGTCTACTCCCTTTATTATGTGCATATTTGTTTTAGTATAAATTTTAAATTTATTACGAGGCATGCCAACCAGGGGATGGACATTGCCAGAGTGCAGAAAGCGACAAAACAAAGAAAAAAAGAAAAAAACTGAACTAATTAAATTCACAGACCAGAAAAAACTGTTTAAAGAATGGGTGAAACAGAACAATTGAGATACCAACTTACCAGGTGGGACAGTGCCGAGGTGCTCATCCTACCATGGCAGAAGGGGAGGGGGGATAGGGGGCTCAACTCAGTCTCATTCGCCTCTTTGGCGAGAGCACGAGCCAAGGAGGAGAGCAAAGGGGTGGGGTGATCAGCGATATGGGGGGTGAGGTCAGAAACAAGCAGCTGCTTGAGGAATTGATTCTAAATCAGTAAGTCACTGACATATTTGGCAAGGGTGGCCTCCACCTTAATGCAGAGGGCAGGGAGCTGGGACAGTGAAGCCACAAAGGCATGGGTAACTCAAGAGTTAGCCTGCGATGTGGAAACCACTTTCTGGATGGCATCCTTAGCGCGTCTGTGGGAAATTTCAATGGACATTTTGTGGTTTATGGGTGTGGATGTCCTGAGGATAGGGCGGGATTTCCATGGCTAGCGCTGCTACTGATGACTCTTCCATTTCACGGATAGAGATTACATCAGGGTGGGTGGCTGCTGCAATAGCAAGATGGTGGTCCAAGAAGAACTCCACGGCATCCAGTTGGGGGCATAATATCATTAGGTGACGGGTTTGGGAGTTCAACTCTGGGCAAATTCGTGGAATGTGGGTTGTGATGCCTCTATAAAATTACCCATCTCATCAGTTTCAACCAATGAGGACCATGGGTTCAAATCAAACTCAAAATTTGATTTGCAAATTAAATTAGTGTGACTGGCGATTGCAGAATAACGTGGGAACCCACATTAGTCCAAGCCAATCTCTGATTGGATGAGGTGCAAGTGGCACTGGGCGAGGCGCATGTGGCACTGGCCTGAGGGAGGGGCTGATTGGCTGCAGCAGGCACCGAGGCGGCAGCAGGAAGTGGGGGAGGGGGTTAGGATTGTACCCCACGTCATAAAAGTAGTGGGGTGTGAGGAAAATTGGGGGCCTTGTGATGACTGCGCTGGGTCTGAGGAAGTCACGAGGGAGGGGCATTTGCGCTTTTAGTGATCTAACTCAAAGCAGGAAGGACATATTGTTCTTCCACCCTCTATACGGGCCCATAATGGGTGGTGGGGGCTGAGGGTATAATAGCGTGGGGTGGAATCACCAAAGCAATTTTAAAATTTATGGGGCTGATTGTGGCAAATGCCCGAGGCCCAGCTAGTTGAGAGGCCCCATTGGGGACCACGAACTGAAGGATGGGATTTGAGCTGTACGCGGCTAATCCATCCATTAACTCTTGATGGAGCACTGCGGGGGGGTGAGTGGGCAACCACGCGAACTGAACCACCATAGTGGTGTCAATGGGGAGCCAGGTGCATGTTGTTGGTATAGGGGTGCCCTTGAAGACCAAGGGCACAGTAGCCTCAGTGGTGGCGTCAGCTTCACAGGTGAAGCTGAGGCCAAAATACCCCTTAAAGGGGCGGAAGTTGATGAAGCCGGCTGGCTGCATCACCGCCTGGCCAGGTCAATAATTGCATGTTCCTTGTATGGGAACAATCTACAGTACTTGAACTGAAGGCCAAAACAGAGCTGGGGGCAGGGGAGAGTGAGTGGGCTGTGAGGCACCGCCTGGGTTCGTGCCAAATGGATGGCGAGATCCTTGGGCGGATGAAACTGACCCAAGAACTTATTTGGACTTGATGATCCATACTGAACGCGTTTTCCCGCTGGACAGAAAATGCTAGGCGGGGTTTTGCCGCTGCCCCACACTGGAGCAGCCAGTGGTGAATCCGATGTCAATGGGGATTGAATGGCTGTGGTTGGCATTCAATCGCTAATTGTTTACTTACTTTTCTGTTTTTGCTAATAAAATCACTCAAAAGTGACTTTGAGTGGAAAGAAAAACTTTTTGTTTTAGTATGACTTATGAATTATTTGGAGGTCTGTTAATGTTACAGACAACAATATGGCAATATTCCAACTGCTGTCATTAATCATCATTGACTTACATTTTCTGTGAGTTATCAAGCAGCAACCTGAGCATTGGTGCAGCCAAGAAACTTCACCTTCAGGTAAGTCCATTGTCATTGTCGGAACCAGCACACAACACTTATCCTTGGCCCTCTTGGCCTGGGTGTCCTGGAAAATGCCCAATTCTGTATCACATGGTGCTGACCTCCTCAGTCCCTCAACCTTAGATCGCTATCAAAAAGGATGTCCTCATAGGGTTTCCTCGCAGCTTGGTGCATGATTGTTTGGGCTTCCACTTTCTTTAGATGTATTAAGATAAATTTTTATACCTCAAGGACCCTCTTTAGTATACTCCCAAGTAGCTATGTTTCATATAAACTAAGTAAAAAAACAAGTAGAAAAATGGAGTTACTATGTTTTAATTTTGGCTGGCCCTTTAGACAGGGCAACTGTCAAGTTAGTGTCTGTAACTCTCTCATTCCCAGCAAGGTGGTGTGGGATGCAAACCCACACTGTCAGGGAACTAGCCGTTAAGAGAATGGGAAACAAGGCACCACGAATGGTGCCAGTACATAAGGGGCTAAGGCAAGGGCGTAAAGCTTGATACACAATATCAAGTAAGCAAGAAATAACAAAACTTGTGTGACCCCAAAGGGGAGTCCATAATTAAGAGTAATTGGTGCTAGGAGGCTTGAGCTCCTCTATCTGGAGGGGACCTGAGCGGCCCAAAGGTGCACCCAGAACTTTTTTTATATGTGATAGAATGTAGTGGCCAACGTAGTTGAAGACCTCCTCAAAGAGGTCAGCACCCACGTTCGCCCAAGGAACCATAAATAAAACGTAAAAACGGGAGATTTTATTGTAAAAAAGATTACAACAAGGAATGTTGGTAACAAAAAACCATATTTAAAGATCATCGGGTAATCCTGGGTTTGCTGAAGTAGTCCCAAGCAGTGTTTACCAATAGGCAAACGCTTCCATCCAAATTGGTAGAATACACTGAAACTGACTTCACTCGAGTAATCAATTGAAGTTTTACCTTACCTAAACACATAATTTCGTAAATGGAACGGGTTTCAAAGCCCTGTTCCCCAATCACCTAAATCACTCTATCATTGTTATTTAATTAGCTCATCTGTTTTTAAGGCCTGAGCTGATTTAAGGGCTGGGCGTTTTGCACCTCACTTGTACCAACATGAGCATATTTGGCTTGTACCCAACGTTGGTCTAAGGTGTGCTTGAGATCAGGGAGGGCCTGAAGCTTCACTTCTATGCCTCCTGACGCCCAGCCTTATCCTTGGGGTTGTACTATAAAATCAACTAACCATGACAATACTTTCTCCTCTTTCTTGGGTTACACGCCCTTCCAGGGGCGTTTGCTAAGGATAAACTTTATGTGCGGGAGCCAACTTCATAGCAGCGATGGCAGGATTGGACTTTGATCCTGCAGCCTCAGTAAATGATTAAGGAAAGCTTTATTTAGGTCTTGGGCATGCACACTGTCATGTGCTGGTACCCAACTGTTCTCTGCAGCGTTTAGACCCTTCCAGGGTATTAGGTACTCAATCCTTTTTTTTTAACACGGCAAGAGGCTACTATCTCATCCACTTCCCACTCTGGCGCCCCATCCACAGGATAATCCTTGGGAGTATCAGGTGGGGGACCTCGAACAACGTCAAATTTATCTCATGAAAGACAGAGAAGATATGAAATGAAGAGGGAAACCCCAACTGGTATGAGGCATGTATCACCTTTATAACAATGCGGTAAGGACCAATCTTCTTTGGTTCAAGATTTTTGCATGGCTGCTTGATAAAGATGTTATGAGCATCAAGCATCATGAGATCCCCTTCCTTGTACGCTGGACTCACTCATTGATTACTATCTGCGTTCTCCTTATATAGTTGCATTGCCGCCTCCAAACTCGTGGAAACCCCCTGGTGGACTTTCTTGATAGTCTTGGCAAAGTCCACCACCGCTTCAATTTTGGATCCACAGACGGGCTTCATGTTAAAGGTGGGATTAAAACAATGGTTGCTGAAGAAAGGGTACAATCAATTGAAGAATGCAAAGTGTTGTTGCAGCTGAATTGGGCCATAGGAATGTGAGAGACCCACTCTGAATGATCCACGGCGGTGTAACACTGCAGAAACTGCTTCAAGCACTGGTTCACTTGTTCAGTCTGCCCACCTGATAGGGGGTGATAGGCAGTTGAACGGCAGGGGCGAATCTGAAGAGTCTTACACAACCCTTCCCAAAAAGTGGAGGTAAATTGGGGTCTCCAGTCACTAATATTTTTCTTTGGGAACCCCAGGAAGTGCAAACACATGAGTGAAGAAGAGCCTGGCCATCTCAGCCGCAGTTACTGTCGTTCTGTAAGAAATGAAGTGGGCAAACTTTGTAACCAGTCCACCACCACCATGATAACATCATAACCATCAGAAACTGGTAATTTCACAATGAAATCCACCGATAGGGAAGTCCAGGACCCTTGCCTTTTAGAGTGGTACCAACAAACCCGCTATAGGTTGACAATTGGGTTTCATTTGATTGCAGATCAGGCACTTTTTACAATACCGCCCCACCTGAGCAGGCAAGCCCTTCCAATTGTAGGTGCGTCGTATTAACTCCAAGGTCTTTGCTTTCCAAGGATGACCAATGGTGATTCTGACATGATGCTCCCAGATGATATTCAGGCGCAGTGATCCAGCATGAACCCATAGGCGCCCCTGAAACCACACCATCTGATCCTTTACGTGATAGCCCCTGGTTAAATCATCCTGAAAAGAGCGCTCTTAGCAAGTACCATAGTATACTCGGCTGATAACGGCTGAGAAAGGACTACCTTTCTGTACATACAATATTCATATGCATTTTCTAGAGGTGCAAGCACTGGCGAGTTAGCCATGGAATCGGGAAGTTGAGATAAAATCTTATCCAATGGAATCATCAGCTGGGTGTTATGAACTGCTACCTCCTTTGGATCAGGAGCCAAAGCAGGGTTTCAGCTCAAATCATCTGCCAAACCATTCTCCTAGCCCTTGATGAACTCATAAGAAAATGCAAATTGGGCAAGGGTCTCATGCCAACGGGTCTGCGGTAGGGTTAGGACATGAGGGGTGTGGTAGTACAGTAAGGCACGGTGATCTGTATGTACACGGAAAGGTTGGGAGGAGCCATGTAAGTGGTGACGCCTATTAGTCAGCGCCTCCACCACTGATAGTAACTCTTTGTCAAAAACGGCGTAATTCAACTCAGGCAGAGACATTTTCCTAGAAAAATATCCCACTGGATGCTCTATTCCATCTTCACCTACTTATAACAAGGCAGCCGCTATGGCGAAGTTGGAGGCATCAGTGGACACAATGAACATTTTATATGGTCAAATTGCGATGATGGACGTGGACAACAGGGTGCACTTCACAGCTTGGAAAGCATCCTCCAAAATGGGGGACCACTGAAACACCTTTGCACCATTAGCCCTATATAAGGGCGCTGCCACCTCAGAAAGATTGTGAATGAACTTTTGAGGAACATACATGTCCACAAAAAATTTCTCATTTTCTTGACTGAGGTGGGGGTGGGCCACTCACGAATAGCCTTCTCCTTGTCTGGAGTTATCATGTGTCCTTGGTCAAACACGACGTTTCCCAGAAAAGTGACCTTGGACTTTAAGAATTCACATTTGCTGATCTTTAGCGTAATGCGGGATGACCTTAACCTCTCCACCACTTGCTGAAGGTGTACTGCCTGTGACTCTTGATCAGGGAAAACACCAGGATATCGTCCATGTAGGCAACCGCGCATACCACCAACAAGTCCCCAACGCAGCATCAATGCGGCGTTGAAAGATGGCAGGAGCATTCTTAAGCCTAAAGGGTATGACCCAAAACTGGAAAATACCTTTTCTGGTATGGAATGCGGTTAACCACCCCTTTCCCTTCTTGATACGTTTTTATTAAAAGCATTAGGCAATCCAGTTTAGAGAAGACTTTAGCCTTCTCTAAATAATGCGCAATCTGAGAATCTAAAGAGATGGGATGGAGGTCTGGTACAGTAACATTGTTTAGATTCCCATAATCTACACAAGGGCGTAGCGTTCCATCAGATTTCTCCACAAAGAGAAGGAGGGAGCAAACAGGAGAAGTACGCTGAAAAATCTCGCCTTTGGATAACTGCACCTTCACCCATACATCTAAAGTATCTTTCTCCCGGACAGTCAATGGGTAAATGGGGGAAGATATACGCACCAGATCCACAGTGAGCTTGAACTCACAATCAAACTCGGAATGATTGGGTAGTGCGTTAGCTGAAGCTGCATCAAAGGAAGATTCCAACCCTTCCAAATCAGAAGGTAGGGGAACCTCCACTGAAGGCTTCAGCAATGGGGCAAGATTAAGGGTGTGAACATTGGGCCAGCGAGGCAAATTGCCCTGAAAGTGGGCATCAGCCAAAGTATATAATCAACTTTAGACTGTTTATCAAGGACAAGGATAGAGTGTTTTCTTTCAAATTTGTCCTGACGTAAAACTTTCTCCACCACTCTACACCAAAAAATAATGGGTACAAGAGGTTTTTGATAGCTTGGAAGTGGTCAAACAGGAGATAGGTGCCCTACTGATAGTCCACTGAAACCATGATTTTCAGAGTGGGGATACCTTAAGAAGCCCCACCTTTAACCATACAACCTGATAAGTAACTCAACTCAAGGTAGTCAACAAGGTCTTAGTCCATAAAATTTTCAGAGGCACCGGTATCCACCAAAAATAGTTGTGCTGAACTTCCCCAAAAGGGACATAAGGGTAGCGGTCAACAAAAAGTATCCAGAATAGGTTTTATTAAAAGCAGAAAACGCCACCACCTCACCTGAAAATTCTTCCTCTGGCTTGAGCAAGCCTTCAGAGTATGTTTTTGAATCATAGAAGGGGGAATAGTTTGCCACTCTTACTACTGAGTCCACATATTCCACACCATCTTCTGCAGGTTCATACACAGTGCATACAAAAAGTTCTGGGACTAACGTTTTAAAGACACAACTTTACAAATAAATGAACTTTCTTTTAACATAATTTAACATACAATTTTTCCCTCTCTATACATATTAGTATTGCTAAAACAATTGTTAAGGTATGCACATAGTTCCTATTTTGTATAACCATGTTTAAACCAGCTGTCATATTCTTCTGAATTGTCTCTACTTTATCAAAAGGATGAACCTTAAGTGCCACATTCAGATTAGAGAACAGAAAGAAGTCAGACAGAGCCAAATCTGGTGAATAGGGTGGATAACTATAATCTGAAGGTGGCACTGAAGGTTCATCCTTTTGATAGAGTAGAGACAATTCAGAAGAATGTGACAGATGGTTTAAACATGGTTATACAAAATATGAACTATGTGCATACCTTTTAACAATTGTTTTAGCAAAATAAATATGTATAGAGAGGGAAAGGTTGTATGTTAAATTATGATAAAAAAAGTTTATTTATTTGTAAAGTTGTGTCCTTAAAACGTTAGTCCCAGAACTTTTTGAATGCACTGTGTATACTTAATCATATTTGAAACGAAGTTCTTTTTCCACTTCCTGAGTGCTATGGATCATGGTAGGGGTCAAAAGAGGGTTATCAGGGGTAATCTGATATACAGGAATAGGGTCCTCATCCAGGCCATAAGTGCTAATAAATGGCTCATTTTGTTATATATAGTTTGCGTTATAAAATGCATTTTCAGGCTCCAGCAACCCCATACCTGCTCCAAGGGTTTGGTGTGCATCATTATCCAGGGCCATCACCCCCAGCTCATAATAGTTGCGTCAGTTTGCACTGCAGAAATGCAGTGTGATGGAAGCTTGTTATCATTTTTCCATTTTTGGTTAATTTCAGGTCTAGACTCACCCAGACCCTCAACTTCCACAAAAACGGGGAAGGAATCAGCGAGAAGCTCTCCACAATTCAAGGAAATATCACTAGTTGTGGTTGCAGTACTTATAGGGGCGACCACAGGTGACGTCAACATGGCGGCATCTTCTGGAACCTTTAATTTAGACTTGAGGCTAGACCCCTGTTCAGCTCAGAATTCCACACGAATTCAAAGGTTTAGAAGGATAAGATTCCTTCATTTTGAGAGATGCGCACGACTTTTTGGTTCTCATATTTATAGGGGATGAGCCAGGTGAAACCATGATGATCAAATTACCTTGCCGCTTCTGGGTTTGGTCAGGGAAACCACCCCAAAGGGCTTCAATAAGATGATTAAAGTTCGAAGGGGACAACTGCCAAATTGGGGAGTTTTGCATGAATAGATCTAAGATAGATTGAAGAAATGACATTTTGACAACGTCAGGCAATGGTAAGCCTGGGATTTTTCACAAAGTTCATTCAAATATAATTTCACCGGCTGACCAGCTTGACAAATCAAAAAGAACTCATAGAAGGGATGGATGGACTCTTTGTCAGGATGATATTGCTCCAAGACACGCTCCAAGACCTCCACTGATCACCACAAGTGCAGATGTGCACGGAACACCACAAAATTCCAATTGGCCGCATCTGGAGACAGCCTATACAACAAATCCACTCTCCACGAAAGTGGACAGGAACCAGATAAATTGTTATTTTTCTAAAGAAGTTTTCAGCTCAAGGGTAGCCAAGCCCTTTGAATTTCAAAGTAAATATTGGGAGAAAGGCGAGGAAACTGTGACAACAGGATCACAAAAAGTCCAAGACCACCAGGTATGAGCAGGAAGGGTGGGAAATTCCCAGTTGATAGTTGAAAGAATAATGCTGAGATGCACCAAAACAAAACCAAATGAGAAAACTGTGGTGAGCACCAATGTGGCAGTGACAAATGGCCAGCGAGTCCAGTTTACTCATAAAGAAAGTCCCACATGGATAATTCTGATGCACATATAATAAAAATGTTGGTCGACTAATGTCAAGAAAGTGTCTGTAACTCTCTTGTTCCTAGCAAGGTGGTGTGGGATGCAAAATCACACTTCCAGAGAACTAGTCATTAAGAAAATGGGAAATAAGGCACCACAAATGGTGCCAATACAGAAGGGGCACAAGGCAAGGGTGTAAAGCGCAGTATACAATATCAGGTAAGCAAGTAACAACAAAACATGTGTGGACCCCAAAGTGGAGTCCATAATTATGAGTAAATCGGTGCTAGGAGGCTTGGGTGCCTCGATCTGGAGGGGACCTGAGCGGCCCAAAGGTGCACCCAGAACTTTTGTTATTTGTGATAGAATATAGTGGCCAACGTAGTTGGAGACCTCCTTGAGGAGTTCCATACCCAGGTTTTCCCAAGGAACCATAGATAAAACGTAAAAAAGGGAAAATTATTGTGAAAAGTCGAACAACAAGGAGCGTTGGTCACAAAAAACCATATTTAAACATTGTCAGGGTAATTCTGGGTCTGCTGAAGCAATCCCAAGCACTAATTCACCAATAGGCAAACGCTTCCACTTAAAATGGTAGAATACACCAAAACTGACTTCACTCTAGTAATCAATTGAGGTTGTACCCTACCCAAACGCATAATTTCGTATATTGAATGAAAGTTGTACCCTCGTTCCCCAATCAACCAAATCAATCCATCATTGGTAATTAAATAGATCGTCTGTTTAAATGCCTGAGCTGATTCAAGGGGCTGGGCGTTTTGCACCTCACTTGCACCAACATGGGCATATTTGGCTTGTACCCAGAGTTGGTCTAAGGTGTGCTTGAGGTCATGGAGGGCTTGAAGTTCCACTTTCTGTGCCTCCTGCCGCCCAGCCTTATCCTTTGGGTTGTTACCTACTATCAAGTCATTTAACCATGACAGCAACCATCAAGGCCATATAACATAGATTTAGTTAGAGAAATTAGTTATGATTTGTTGATGCAATGAAGAAGTGACTAGTTTAATTGCGCCATGATCATAGTTTACAGCCATCTTTGGCTTTGAGTATATAATTAAATATCATCTTAATAGAAAGGTACAATAGTAGTGTGATGAAGTGATAGCTTCATTTCAATAATTAGCAGCACTTCTCTCCTAAAACTGAAAGTGTCTACTATTTATATTCAATAATTAACAAAATGTTTCAGCTCTTCAACCCAAGCAAGAGAAGGTGCATTTTATATTCTTTTATAACTTTGTTCATGATTTATTTAGATGGTTTCAGCCTAATATATCTGTATCTGCGTTAACTAGGCGTCTCTTTCTCATTGGTCAATTTTTCACAATTTATTTTTGTCCAAATAATATATGTTACAAATTATTCAGCGCCCAATGAATGCTTAAATATACAAACACATTTTCAATACTTTTCTTTAGTGACCTCAAGGTCTCACTCACGCTAAAAATTTCTCAATTAAAACTATACATAATGACCAATCAGTCTTAACAATTAGTTCCAGGACAATTTTAGTCAAGGCTGACTGTTAATTCTTGGCGTTTAATCTTGATTCCGCCGAGTTGGTTTTGCACAGGGTATGAGCCACTGAGAAACCAAATTGGACAATATGAAGATCACCGAATATACCCTTGGGTTGGGACCATCTAGTACTAAAAAAAGATCACCGAATATATAATAAACTCAATAAAATATATCTATGGAGCTATCGCCCCTTATTTACACCTCTATTATAATATAATCACAGACTTTATCTGCGCTCTTCCTTCTCGTAAAACCTCTAATCTCTTTTATCTTCCATCAGACTCTTTATACCTTGGTTCCCCCAGCCAGATGCATCCTTGGCTTGGTACTCTTCTATTCTGCTTCCCTTTTCAAATTACTCTCATTTGTATCAAATCTCAGCATAAATCCTCTCGATTCACTGAATGCCTCATTTTGAAGCACTTAAATTACCAGTACCAGTTCGATTCCAGCGGATTCCATTCATTCCGCCATATTAACTTGGGGTTTATCATCCAGTTATATTGGAATCGTGACACTGACCTTGTCTTATAATAAATTTCTTTAATTTTCCCTACCACGCCTTGGATAGGGGTGAGCGCCTTTCATACAACTAAAAATCTCCTCCTTCCCTGAACCTCATTCAATTTAGTTTTAAACTAGCTAAAAAGCACTTCAACAGAGTTTCCTGCCAATATTGCCACTATCAAAAATTTACTGGTAGTTGCTCACTCATCTAAAGTAACCTGCAAAAGTAGTACATGATTTTAGCGCACCAATACAACAGTAAAGTATTATGAAGATTTCTGTCCATTGTATCAAACACACAAAGAGGTAATTTATTAATAATAAATTAATATCTTTGGTACATACCAGAATCGCTCTGTTGTTCTTCAATGATAATTATTATTGAACACTCTTACAACACTAAATTTTTTATATTACAACACTTAGCCTTTTTTTAGTACTATATGGACAACACTTAGTCTTTTTTTTAGTACTAGATGGTCCCAACAACACTTAGTCTTATTCCCTCAAATTTAATTTCTGCCCTACTAGTATCACCTAGCGATCTATATACTTTTCAAATAATTAAAACCCAGACCAACTAGACAATT
This sequence comes from Massospora cicadina, assembly GCA_022478985.1. Taxonomy (NCBI): domain Eukaryota; kingdom Fungi; phylum Entomophthoromycota; class Entomophthoromycetes; order Entomophthorales; family Entomophthoraceae; genus Massospora; species Massospora cicadina. The sequence goes on from JAKSZP010003264.1 coordinate 14,206, forward strand.
ACCCCATTGTTATAAAGGCTCTTGGAGCCTGGAGTTTGCTTAGCTCCTCTCCAGGCTTTCTGGTCTCTGGTAGAACCAATATTTGATTTGTCATTAATAGTTATAAATTAGATAGGGAACTTGCTCTAAATCCCGGTAAATTTTTTAATTTGACACATTCAATTATCTTGATTGCTCAAACTTTATCTATCAGTATTCCAACAACCCTTGTAGATAATAGCATTATAATATTTTAATGACATTTTGATAAACATAGTTTTTACTGATAACTAAGCTTAATGATCAGAAAGCACTAATTATCCAATATTAGAATATTTGGATGGATAGATTCACTTTCTAATAACTGCTAGGTAAAATCTATCTATTTGAAAGCCAATTTTTTTAGTACTAGATGGTTTTGAAAGCCAATTTTAATGGTCACAGCTTTAGCTGTTCCATCTAACATAAAAATATCAGCTGTTATTGCTCTGAAATGGAGCAAGATACAAGATTATTCAGAGAATTACTCTGTAAATTTATCAATAGGATAGACAAGATTATACTGAAACAGATCCTTAGAAACTAGTCCTGATACTCCACCTGTTATCTTACTCAATTCTGTTCCTCTAAAGTCCCACTTCAAAACCACCTTCAAAGAGTATAACTTTTTCAAATAAAGGTATCATGGACATCTTTTTATGTATTTTTGAACTTTTATGGAAGAAGCTATGGACTGACAGAAGGTACATATGCTAAAATGCCTTAGCCGCAAAGCCTAAAATTATGATCCCTCTTTTAAAGATTTAAAAACTTGAGAACAAGTTAAAATGACTTAGTCCAAGAGGTTAGTAGTGACTAAACTTAAGAAAATCAAAATCAGGCATAAATATATGTGACTCTAAAACAAAAGAAGGAGAAGTCCTCATTGACTTTACAAATCCAAATATGAATGGGAGCTCAACAATTAAAGTTAATGTGGCAGGCCAACCTTGAGACAAATATACCATGCTGAATTTTTTTGTAAGTGCTGGGTTTGAACCTGTTTTAATTAAAATCCAACCCAAAGTGGAGCAGGAACCACCTCGCTATGCTATCCACTCCTCTGGGAGCTCAACAATTTTTTTAGCACTAGGTGGTCCCAACCTCTGGGAGCTCAACAATTAATTACTAAAATTAAAATAGTTCAGTTAATGTTATTACAGCTATAGTATCTGCCTTTGGAACCTTCTTTAATTACAGCTACACATACTTGGGAAAAAGTAAAATTTTACAAGCATACATGAGTTAAAAAAGCTCAAAAATTCCCCTAGCCTAAAAACTAAGACTATTGTATCTTCCCCCACTGCAGCATGACCTCAAGTTCATGCTTTAAAAGCAAAAGAAATCATATATAACTAAGTGTATTAGGCTTTTTAGTGTCCATTATTCTCTTCCTTATAATACTGCCCCATCCAAACAATGCCTTGCTGGTTGTATGTTAAAAAGATTAGGCTCTTGTGTAAGGATTTCTTAACTACACCGCCAAATGGTAGATTTTACTATAAGAAAGTCTCCTACACCACTATCCTTATCCAAAAATATCCAATTTTTATTTACAAATTTCTAAATTTACCTTCCTTTTTTCAATTTTCATTGTATTATTTTTCTAAAATGTTAAATATGCAATTAAATAAATTTTGGCTCTCCCTTTTTTAGTTTTTTTCAATGTCCCTTTTATGATTATAATGTTGTCAATTGAATGCCAGGCCACTGCGGGTAGAGCACATCTTGATCTGAAATTTGTGGGAAAATTTGTTGGCTTGATTGGGAAGCAGCCAATCATGGAGCACCCCCTCACCACTACCAGCCCCAATCATAATGAACATCATTATTCTGACCCTTCCTCCTAAGAGCAAATCATAAAGAACCTGCAACCTGAGAAGATGATGCAGAACCCATGAATGTCATGGTGACTCCCTAATACCATTCCCTTATAAGACCAGTGCCCTCATTTGTGAGGGCACTAGCCTATAGTGTTCCCTTTTTTTCCAATTTTTTGATAAAACATTCCCATTTTTATTTTTTATATATCATTTTTAAAATCATTTTCAGCCATCATGGCATGCATTGGGGGCAACATGGACTTGCTAAGATAGTGCTTTTCTCCTCAGTTAATAAGATTTTGTGTCTTTATACTTTTTTTTGCTTGGTACGTCAGGTGTTCCACAGGAATTGTGTAGTGAAAACCCATGAAAACTTGGGCTCTATTGAAGCATCACAAAGTGCACATAATGTTACATACAACACCATAACCAAAAGACTGTCATTTATGACGTTATTAAAAGTTTTAATAAGACTTGTCAGCATGAATAAAGAGGCTCTTCATGTTTAAAAAATTTGTATGCCTATTAAGCAAACCTAATCAGCATATTGATCATCTGGAAGCTCCTTCATCCAAGGATCTTGTGAATAATGATTTTTTATTAATATAAACCAAATATGTTCTTACCCTTAATTATTCCTGATAGTCTTACGTTTCTCACTATACCTCACAATTTATGTTATAGATACCTGATTTGCTTCTAAAGTTAATAGAATATCTGTCCTTGAATTATTAATAGTGGTTTTCCAGCAAATGTTGTCATTTTACATTTTAGTAGAACATATAAAAGTCGCTTTGACCTTCCTCATTACATGGAACAAGGAATTGTGGGGCCATAGTGTGCCTAATCTATTAGAGCTTACTACCTACTTTTAGCTGGTTTGGAAAGTTATCAGTATTCAAATGAGCTTTAGCTTTGGACAATTAAAGCAATGACTTGTCATTAAAGTAGATTCCTTCACAATTATGCTATTATACAATATATAGAAGAATTCTTATCATTGATGGGCATTGGGATCCCCTTGTATTTGAAACACCATAGCATGACAACCTTGAAATTATAACCTGAACTTGAGGATTGTTTAAAGACAACATGATTAGGAAAATAGAGTACCATGTAAAAGTACCCATAAATTGCCACCACCAGTAGTTGATCTTTGTGAAAGATCCCTTATATTAACTAAATTCTAAACGATCCTATAAAATAACAAGCTATTATAAGTACCTGAGTAATTGTTAATAAAATTTGGTTAGCCTTGCAGGTAAATTACTACTTCCACTCTAGTGCAGGTTTTGTTTAACACATACTTACCTGTACTGGCTATAGAAAAATCTCGATGTGGTATATTTGTCCCATGGTTGCCCCACATATATTACTTTTTTGAGCAATTGATAATATACCGCCAGTATACTTATTATAAATATGTGGACTTAATAATTTTATATAACTAAGCTTTAAAATGATCAAGGGTAATTGATACTGCTTATGCAGGCCCAATCTTGGTGTTTTAAGGTCAACTTTATCACCAATACACGTTCTGTTGGTACTAAAACCCTACCACTTGTATATGCTTGCTGCATATCCACTAGGCTGTTAGCAACCATGACTTGTGAGCTATTTTGACTTTGGGCATAAGTAGATAACTACATAGCTGTAATAGAGACCTCTATAGGAAAATATTGGCTAAAATATAGCAAAATAATCTGGGATCTACTAGATAAATATACCGCCTTTTTCTTGTTTTCCACCTATGATTTTCGAATTATCAAGGGAGTATCTCACCTATTGAAACAAGAGATGCACTTTGTGTAAAATCTTAACCTTACCAGAAAAAGTAAATTTCAAGAAGCCCAGGTGACCGTGGACCTCAGGCAAATGTTGGATGCTCACTATCTGTTCTATCTCAGAGACACTGGGCCTACCAGTTCTTACTAGTTTATAATAAAGATGGCTGTCATCAGGTGGTGATAAATTACCAAATTATTTAATTTACTGGTGTAAGTCGACCAGGGGACAGAAATTACTGATTCTAAAAAAGAGCTAAACTAAACTAGAAGTAAAAGGTCAAAACGAGACAAATAGAGCCACATAAACCAACACAAAAAAATAACAACCTAGTTGGAAATGGTAAATTTTACACAGTCATGATGGAGGGTGAAAAAGGATTGGGAGGCTCACTGTACTCATCTGGAGTGGACAGGGTATATGGTACAAATCCAAGAGCATGGACTTGGGTGTATAATAATAATGGGGTCAAAGTAGCATAGTGGCACGTTCAACTCAATCTATGCAATGAGGAGGGTGAAGATTTAGTCAATAAGTGCTCTTCGTTTCAGGCGTAATTTAGGGTGGAAAAAGTGATATTGATGCAAATGATGAATGTCTTTGGTCAAAATATTGCACCTGCCACAACTTTTTGAACTTCCTTACTAGTAAACTTCTCGAAGTGTATGAGTTCTTTTTTATGGTGTGGTGTCTGGTGTTGGGGAGTACAGGAAGGGTAGGCCCTCAGCCAATACTGAGACCAATTTTGTAATGGCTTTATGTATGGGACAACACTCAGGGAAAGTAAAGGCTCTACAAATAATGTTGGTCACTCTGGAACAAGTTGGCATCTGGTTGGAGTGCATAATGCCAAGATGGGAACTGATAAGAAAAATTGACATTAAGGTACATTTTAGCGACTAAGCCTTCAACCAACCTGAGTACAGGATTATCAATTTCATCGAACTCAACCAAAAAATACATAGGATTTTTGTTGAATATGACTGGGTGATCTGAATATGGATGGTCTGACGAGGGTGGCTGGGTGGAGGTTGGAACTTATTGGGGCCAATATGACCCCTGATTGGCTGGTGCAGGATAGAAGACTTGGTGAGAGGGCTCCTGATTGATTGTAGCTTGGACAGCTTCAGCTACCGCCTTAGGGGAATGGGGGATTGTACCCCCAATTGAAAATAGTAATTTGGTTGTAAATAGGATCCTCGTTAGAGGAGTTGGGTGTGGGGGTCACAGCCCAGGCATTGGAGAGGCAGCATCGTTTCAAAATATTCTATTTTATATCAAGTAGTTAGTGCGACCTCCATCTACTGAAGCCAGAAAGGATGGTTAGGGTTGAAGGGATATTGTTGCAAGTAGTAATTGAAAGGGAAAGTTCCAAAGAAACAGGGAGTATAGTTGTGAAGGCACATGGGCTCACAAGTTGGGTGGCACCATTGATAAACAAAAGTTTCATTTTTTATGTTAGAACCATATGTCGACAATCTGGTCTTCAGCTTTTTGTTTAAAATATTGTTTAGTGGGTGGGTGGGGAGGCCCATTAACTGAACCATGAGAGTCGTAATAGTGGGCAATCAGGTACGAGTTGTTGGGAGAGGATGCCCTGGAATGCCAAGGGAATATTAGTTACCAAAGTAGCTTAAGCTTCACTTATAAAGATAAGATCAAGATACCCCTAGAAGAGGCAGAAGTTGATGAAGATGGTAGGCTGCATACCTGCCTGGGCTAGTTTGATTATAGACTTACCATTGTATAGGAGCAACTTTCCATAATTAACCCAAAGTCCAAAACATATTTGCTCCAGGGGAGCACAAGGGACTACACGACATCATCTGAGTTGTACAAGATGGAGAGCTAAGTAATTAGGCGGAAAAGACGATAAGAAGAGTTGGGAGGGCTAGAAGAGCCATCTCAGGCATGTTTTGAGAATATTTGAAAAACATCAGGAGGTAGTTCACGGCTGTGACAGGGTTAAAGCTGGCGTCAAGCTTATCACATAGGTTGAATTTGGGTAGGTAGATAGAGAGTAAAGTTGTATTGTTAAAATCAAACTAAAAATTGACCAAAAATGGGAGAACTTAAAATAGATTTTAAATTTATTGCGAGGAAGGCTGACCATGGGATGGATACTTCCAAATTTGACCCAAAAGAGACAAAACTTAGTAAAAGGGAAGGAACCCCAGAGAAGCGATGCTATCTCTTGTTGCCAGTTGGAACGCCACTTATGGGGAGGGGGAGGGAACGTGTGAAGGGGCCGTAGCCACAATTGAACACGTGTGGAGGAAAGGGTCTGATTTGATGAACCAAACTGGGAACCAGGAGGAGACCAGCTGTTGGCAATGTGGTGGGAGGTATCCAAACATCCACACCTGAAAGTGATCCACCAAATGAGACTGGAATCTGTGGACAGCTTCTGGAAAGGTGGGTGTGGAGCCTGTGATGGCATCCAAGACAATCGTGTGGATAGTCCACATGGCGATTGCAACTACCAGAGCACGTAGGGAGGGTGGAAGGGGGGAAGCCATTGATAAAGCAAACATATCTCTTGACAGACTGAAGGGATGTGTTTGATCATGGCCTAGCAGACGTTGAACTTCGCGCCATATCACTTTAGAGGTAGGACACTTCTCCAGGCGGTGGAACAGCGTTCCATACTGGCCACACACGACGCAGGATGAGTTTAAAGTGTTAGAGCGCTCAGCCATACGGTACACCCACCTCAGGCAGCACCACACATGGGAGCGGATTTGAGGCTGCAATAGAGGATGGTGTGCGTATTTCCAGATAGTTTTTTGGGTCTCAATGGAGTAAGGGATGTCCATCATGTCCAGAGAGTCCACCCTTGATAGGACATGGGGCCGTGTGTGGATCACACCTTCTTGGATGGGTAGCCCCTGTACCTCTTGTGTGAACTGAGGAGAGGGGCGGCCTCTTTGGGCTGTGTGTCCACTAATACGAATTCTCCACTCAGCGCTCCGCATGGAGAGGAGGATTCGTTTGTAGTGGGTTTTAGTCCCATGAGGACCTGTGGCCGATGGGTGTGAAGCCAGGTATTTTACAGGGAGTGAGGGTTCGATGGATTGTTGAGGCCCAAGGTGCAGGAGAAGTTGGAGCAGGCTGCGCAGGACCAGTGTTGGGAGGAGAACGTAGGGGCGGTGACAGCCGCAATCCAGGTGCCCAGGATCTTGGCAGCATGGCTTTGAAGTCAAGCAGGCCCATGCCTCCATGATGATAAGGGCCAAACATGACCTCTAGCCGTACTGGTGGAGGGCGGCATGACCATAGCCATCCTTGCAGCAGGGCATACAAGGATTTTGAAAAAGCTTAGGGGAGAAGGGGATGGCGTGGGCTCCAAACCAGACTTTGGAGAGGAGCATAGAGTTGGCTAAAACAACCCTGCCAGTAAGGGAAGTAGGGTGGGCTCTGAGGGAGGCGATGCGCTTCATCACGTTGTCTAGAATATGAATCTCCAAAACTGCTGATGCTTACCCGCCTGCCTCCACCCACACGCCCAGATGGCGGACTGGCCCTATGGTAGGGCGTGGCACGAAGGGGAGCACCAGTGGGGTAGTGTGAGGTGAGCTGGGAGGGCGAGCACGTGTGAGAGCAGATGGGCTGGGCTGGGCACTGGTCGCTGGGGCCCAGCAGGTTTGATACCGACCAAGGAGGATGGTTTCAGTTTTGGAAGCATTCAGTGCAGCATTACTTACCTGGGAATAAACCTGGATGAGAGCTTCAAGTGCGCGTGCATCTTTATTATTAGACACCCCAACCACACAGTAATCTGCAAACGCCATCATCTTGACTGGGGCTTGACCTGGTACATGGACCCCAGTGAGGTGGGCATTCACGTTTCGAGGTAGTGGGTCAAGGATGAAGTTGTATAAGAGTGGGCTAAGGGAGTCCCCTTGTCGTAAGCCCCTTTGAGGGAGGACTACTTCCATTAGGAAGCCAGGGCCACGCACTGCCATTGTTGCAGATTCTGTGAGCAGCATTACCCAGTTGATTAAGCGAGGGGGTAAGCGGAATTGATTGAGGCAGGCCCTGAGGTATTCCCAGTTTACTCTATCATAGGCCTTCTTCTGGTCCAAGAATACAAGTGCCCCAAAGGCTGTGGACTGGCATGCGTTAGCCACAAAGTGAACTTTTGTCCCAAATTGACCTTCTGGGGATGAAACTGAATTGTTCTGGGGAGATAGTGGCAGATGCTACAATCCCTAAATGGTTAGCCATGATTTTAGTTAAAATTTTTGTATCCGTGTTAGTTAAAAAAATGGGGCGCCAGTTGGCTAAGTCTAGCTTGTCCCCTTTCTTGAAGAGTGTGACGGTGAAGGCCTCTTGTCCTCCTGGTAGGAGGCGCGTTTCCAGAAGGCTCTGGTTAAGTGAGGCAAGCAGTAGTGGGTTATATATTTGAGGTACTTTTTATAGAATTCATATGGAATGCCATCTGAGCCTGGGCATTTCCAGTTTGGTGCACCGCGGATGGCTGTCCATAGTTTGTTCAGAGTAATCAAATTCCTTATTTTCAGGTATCAGGAAATGGTGCAGATGTGGGTTCAGTTGAGAAATTCTGCCACTTCAACTGGCTGAATTAGATCAGATCGGTATAACTTGGAGTAATACTTTTGTATTTTGATTGCCACTTCAGCTGGCGTATCTGCAACGGAATCATCTGATCTTTGCACCTGTGTGCAGGCCACGCTCTGGCGTGGTGTGAAAACTTTTTAAAAAAATATGCGGTGCACTTGCCGCCCTCTGTAATGCGTTTGACCCTGTACTGAACACAAACCTGATGTTTGTGTTGCCTTTCGAGCGCGTTGATGTGGGCGGCTGACTCCGCCCATTTCCAGCCCCATGCAGGGCTTTATCCTGTGGCTGGGATGTTGGACTCCAGGTGTGCCAACTCTGCCAGAGCGCGCGAGATGATGGCTGATGTAGCTCGTGAGCATCAGAAGGAGAGGTGGCTAGAGTGGCGGATGGTATCCTCTTTGAAGGCTGCCCATGTGGAGATGGGGTCCGCGCAAAATGGTGTAACAAACTCTTTTGCCAAAGTTGCTGATTCACCCAAGTGGAAAATCCTGGCAACGCAAGTTTGGGGGCGGAGTTTTCACCAATGTGGGGCCTTAGCCACTGTGACAGGTAGGTGGTAGTCATTGAGACCAGCCAGTGTTCAGAGAATTCCATTTTTGTTGTTTGGAAGTGGGAAATGTGAGGTTGGAATTTTGCCGGCGTAAGGATAAGGTCTATGCGGGTCATAGACCTTAATTGGCCGTTGTGGATGTGGGGTTGCATCATGTTTTTGAGCAGTGGGGTTCACCGCGGCAGTGCATCCATTAACCCAAGGGTGGCATTTAGAACGCGAAGTTCTACATGACCCTGGGGGGCGTGGGAAGAGGAGGGCCGACGGTCCATTGGTGTGTTTAGCCAACAGTTCATATCGCTGACTACAAAAGGGTCTGGGGGTAATGGGAGGGATTTGACTGATGAGAAAAATTCCCGACGTTCTCATGCACAGGTTGGGGCATAGATGTTGATGATAGCATGTGCCACGTTGGCCCACAAGAAAGTGACAACGAGCACTTGGCCATTGAGGAAAGATTACAACGATAAAAAATTGAAAAAATTGTTTTTCCAAACTAGCACCCCACAGTGCTCTGACCAAAAGGATAGGGATGGGAGGAGCATGGTTTTCCAAGCATCCTCGGAACCTCATGGACAGTGGGACTCCTGGATGGCCAGGATATCCATGGGTAAATTATTTTGTAAAAAACAAAGTTTCCTAGCCTGGGATGGCGAGGCCTTGAGTCCGGCGATATTCAACATCCCTAAAGTGAAGGTTTTCCCCATCACACCTTAGGTGCAAGGGGGTGGGCACCTGGGCCCACTAGCCTCCTCTAGATCCCCATGGGCCTTCATGGCAGCGCGGGTGTTTGCAGCAATGCTATTGGTAGTTTTGTTTTTTAGCAGAAAGGTTTGTATTGGCTTTTGCTTTCACTTTTTTTTCCCAACGTTGAACAAATTTTTTGTGGTGCGGATGAGTTTGGTGCACCAACGATTGGGTCAAAATTTTTTTCAGGTAGGTTGGACCCCAAGTCAATTTTGACCGGAGCTTAGTTGCAAAGATCAGGTGAAATTGAGTTACCCATCGGATCCTCAGATTGGGTGGCCCAATTGGCATGGGCTTCCCAATCTGATTAGTTGATGGATTCCCAAGTTGCTTCTGCTGCGAAGGTTTCAATATCCTCCTGGCGTTGGGAGTGTGGGATAGCAGTGGTGACTTTGGCCGCTTCCTTGGCTGCGGCCCTGCGGGCCTTCTTGGCATTCTTCTGCTCTTATGGGGAAAAAGGTTTTACCAGTAGGTAGCAGCCTTATGCTCTCCACGGGAAAGACTCTTTGGTGCTTGCGGTTGGTTCATAGTGCGCCTCTCCGCTGGCCATGGCCGCTGAGGGGTGCTCTTGTAGTGTGATGCCCTCCTTGGTGGGGCATGCATGTACCTTATGGCCAAATGCGTCACAGTGGGTGCAGATGGGGGGCGCGCTGTCCACAGTTACCCAGAAAGGGTGGGTGGTATGCCCTTCAATATTGATATATGTGGAGTGCGGGATCTGGGTTAGGTCCTTTTGTGATCTCCTTGTTTGGGGTTAGAACTGTGATGGCTTTGCCGGTGCACAGGTGTGGCATCAGCATAAAGCATTGCATCTCAAAAGATTGTATTTCACCATAAACGGTGAGACCATCTTTCAGGTGCTGCTCCAAAATGGCACGTTTTACTGTAGTAGGCAAAAAGTCAAACATGAGGAAAATTTGGTTGGATTTTGTCCATCTGGTGCATTTTGTTTTGATGACCCATTGTCTTTCAGGGAGGTCAATCACTACATGCACCATAGCAGCTTTGTCTGCTGCCTCCTTGTTTTCAAAACTGAGGTCCAGCCAACCGCATGACATGGAGTGAGGTGTGATGTACACCGCAGTTGGGAAAAAAGTGTGCACATCCCCACAAAATTCGCATAGAGCTGTTTGTTGGATGTCCAGAAACACACGGACTCTGTAATCCACCAATGAGAGTGGTTGGGAGTGCGGCGTGTTGATGTACTGGTTGCATCGCGCTTGCCAAGTGAGGATTTCTGGGGAAATAGTGACTGCCGGTTCTTTTATATTTTTTTCTATTCCGCCAGTTTCTCCAGGGCGTTTTTGAACGTTTGAGGCTGCGGGCCTACCACCTGCTCCTCTTACCTTACTTGCCCAACTGCTCCCTGACATGGGCGCAGACTAATCTCCTCTGTGAGATTATCAAACTAGAATCAGACTTGAATTGAATAAGTTGCAAAAGTGATTGCAACGAGAGAGAAAAGTTAAGTGAACTTGAAATAGAGAAAAAGATATTGAATTAATAAAATCGTAATTCAATAACCTAAGAGGGTTGATATCCTTTACTCATATTAAAATTTCTTTTGTCTATTTGTTGGGCTTTAATTTGCAGCCGCAAATATTTATAGTATTCATTATCTTAATGAGCTCTCATATCTGAATTTGACAAATGTGCTCTAATTGCCAATGAAGGTCTGTTTGAGCCAATTTAATGCCAAAGGGCCTATTCAATGCCCTAGCAATGTTTCACGGGAGATGGATAGATATCTTGGTGATTTATGGATAACATGGGCTATAGCTATCTAGATGCCATTACATTCTTTTTATAGACTGATAGTGGTTTACTGAAACTATGAGAAGTATTTAACTGCCTTTAACATAATTCTATGAATTACAACCTTACAAGTGTTCTTTTAAACAGATATGGAGCTTTTAAACACAAAGTTAAAAGCAAGGAATACAACCTATCTCAGACAAGGTCAGGACACTAAAGTTATTCCAACTTCATGAAGTCTGGGATACCTTTAAATATTTATGATGAAGGTAAGGTATTGCCACCATTTCATCCTTAGGTTTGTTAGTATGGCAGAGCCCTTATGCACTTATTAAAAAAGGGGCCTTTTTCAATTTCAAAATTTGATAAGAGCAATCCTTTATATTACTTTAGACAGCACTGACCACAAAACCAGCCCTTATATACCCACAATCTGAAAACTCCTTCCTTATGTTTTCTGACGCCAAAGATGAAGCAATGAGTGCAAACTTCAGCTCAGCATGACAATATGAAGGTGGTTAACCTATAGAGTATCTCAGCAAGACCAATCAACACAGAAATGAACTACCTTTCTATTAATAAGTGTTTTTTCTGTTCTCCTTGTTTTAATACATTTCTATCCATATCTATATTGGACTTTGTTCACTGTAAGTAATGATTATGCCGTCCTTCTCTTTCTACAACTTATTAAGGATCCTAATGGTAGATACTAAGATGGGGGCTTCAACTACATACTCATGAATTTACTATTGTCTATCAATCCAGGGAATTTGATCAGAATGCTGATTGTCTATTTTAAACGCCTATCTTGCTCTTCTCACCTCATAAAATATTGGCTAAATGACCTGAAGTGTCAGTAAGAAAAATTATGTTAGAAAATTCAGAAACCCAAATTGAAGTGAGAAGGATGGCCCAGAACACATGATATAAGATGGAATGCTATAAAAGCAAGTTAATGAGGAATATTTTGCTATTGCGCGACCCACTTCTTAAATTTATGAAAACTGTGAAAGACGCCATAGTATGGGAAATGAAGCTGTTAATAAGACTCATGAGTGGTTATAAAACAACGCTACCAAAATAAAATAATTGAGACTATCCAGAAGTCTAAAAGTTATGCATTACATGTAAAAGTTGAGATATACCAGGCCAAATTCTTAAACATAAAGTGGTAGCACCCTCTGACCCTTATTGTAGTAAGCATTGACATGTTGGGCCCCTTACCCACTAAACTCCATGGTTTTTTATAGATACTCTTGGCAGTATTCACCTAATAATTGTTTTGAAGGTATCTCTGTAACAGTGGTAAAAGCAAAGTTACCGCTCTGTTTATTTTCAAGCCTTTTCTAACTTTATGAATGGCCCAGAATACTTCTCTAAGATAATTAACCAACTTTATTTCACGGTTGATGCAAGAGTTGAGATCTTTGTTTAACACTAGCCAAACATATAATTCTCCTTACAATCTCCTCAATTGATGGATGGTTGAACAGCTAATTTAATTATAGTGCCTATAATTAAGAAAATGATAGCAACTAATTTTATAAAAAAGTTAAATTACTACATACTAAGTGCCTGTAAGTTCTGAGGCTAGTCCTCTCTTCCTGGACCGCAACCAATACTAGTATATGCATAATAAGGTCTTTTTTCCTTGTAGCTCCCCTAATTCACTCAGTGACCTTGCTCAAGATGGGTGATAATTAATAGGTTTTTTGCTCTACCTCCCAAGGAATTTCTCCCTGCCCTCTTTTACTCTTTTACCCTATTAAAAAATAGAAGGGTTTAAGTAGGTGTTAAAGTCTAGAGTATTCTGGCAGTACCATAGGGCGCATCCCAATCATGGCCTGGTCACTGCTAATATGTAAGAGATCAGCCAACCCCGCCCAAAACACCTTATGAGCCCCAATGAGCCATATAAGTCAGGGTACGCTTTGAATAATGAGAAGAATTTTAGATTAAACCCCGAGATCAATCAATCCATCTCCAATGTTAGTTCATCAATTTTTGGACATGATAGGCTCACATAAAACCAGTTTTAAAAACTTACCAGTATGAATGCTTTTATATTAAGGTAATATCAAGTAAATTTATTTTATGATATGTAACACGCGCTATCAAAATTTTAATGACATGATCTGAACCTATAAAAGCTTTTACTCAACTCACTACACTCTTCTTGACCTAGCAAATTAGGTTTTACTATGAGGGACCAGGCTCAAGCCAATTATTGATCTCCCTTCTGATTCTCCTCCCCTTAATACAAAGACAACAGCTTTATCTTATGGTATATTGACAGTTTATATCTTACCTTGTTTACTTTTAGAAAACCATATTCCCTTTACTTTAAGCTTGTGGAATCCATCCTCCACATCATACTAATATACTTCAGAGACAAATTGGAAATTCATGCTGTCATCTAAAAAGTTTTATCAGGACATGAAGCGAGTGTTACAATCCAACATTTTGAAGACATAATGTGGTTATAGAACTTGTAAGAGCATATTTTGCACCCACTATTGCCAATTCATTGTGCATATTGCGCATACCAGCAACGTTATCTTTGCTTTCCCAAGACTTCATTAATTCAGCGTGATCTGCCCCATATATTCACTACCACTATTTTATCCATTTTATGATATAGTCACAGCTGTGAAAATTGGTGCGGTTGTCACCATCTCTTCCTCTCTCACCCTTGTGGTTTCCCCAGTAATGCCTGCGGTTGCCCTCATTGCAGCCTTCTGGCTTGTTATGCGGTCCTTTAGTGTGCTTTTGAGCAATTCTACTCCTCATCTAACCCTTATTAGTTCCCATAAAAAATTCTTCTAGGTCAACTGAGACCTTAGTATGTAGGGTCGCCCAAAGGGTACTTACACCCAGAGTAGATGGTCATCTTTTCTATAATAGGCTGCTACCATAAAGCGACCTACTGTCTTATACTTTTAACTATCATCTCAAATCAAAAATGAAATCTTATCATGTCCTTTGTGTGAGAGAACCTCAGTAACCTAGTAGTGTACAGTCTTAGTTACTAAAGTAGTAGACTGAGCTGAGTAAGCATGCTTTGATAGCTGACAAGATATAGTTACAAGCAATTGCTACCAAAAGCATAGTATTAGTCACACTAAAAAGACTTCTCAAATAGTTGCACAACGACCTGCATTCCCCACTTATAAGTTGGTAAATTTGTCTAGTTTATTATCATCAACATGGTGGTAGGCCTAAAAACTTACACCCATTGGTTCTGACCTTAATGTGATATCCATAATATGAGTCCAGATATACTATAGTTAATGTGGCATAAGAACTGTGATAAACTGAGCCCATAGGAATTTTTACATGACTTTTTCTTCATGAAACAGGAACTTGAGGAGCACTTTCAGGTTTCATAGTGAGGATCATATTGCTCCAACAATTGCTTATTTGACTATCTAAAGTCTGGATATGAATCAACATCTTAGCCATAAACTAACCAATGGAATTGAGTGACCATTTCATTTTGATAAAAATACAAAAATCAAGGTTTCAATTTAGACATTTCAGCAAAATTTCATAGTCAGCGTCATACAACATGACACAAATAAATTAGGTGTTAAAACCTCAGTAAAGGCATCAGGTAAGACTTGTTGAGAAGGAGGAATTTTAATAAAATGGTAACAGACAGCAGAAGAGAGTAAAATATCTAATTTATGAGAGATAGTGCATGTTAGGAGATATTCTTACCGCCAAGGTGTTTAAAGAGTACAAGAGAATATACAGCACTTTTAAGGTACACTGATTAAAAAGCTCCAAAAATATTCATCAATTTATATATATAAATAAACTATATTATATGCTTGTTAGTTTAAGATTATAACATATTATCATACTAACCACGGGTGTCCACTTAACAAACCTTTCTTGGTATAAAGATAATACTCTACTATTCTTTCATGAAGATAATTTAAAAGAGTCGCCCCAAGATTTATGCTATAACTATCAAAATTAGAAATCCTAAACACACTTATTTCCTTGTTGCTTTATTATGTATATAGTGTCAACATATATTCAAGGGAAGAGTTAATTTTGAAAGATTAACAGTGACATTAAAATTTTTTAGCTTAAATATATTGCACTAGTACTGAAGATTCACTTATGGTAGGAAACTTTTGAGCTTCTGTTGTGATAACGTCGCATGTGCTGCCTAGAACTTGAAGGTTTAGTACTATTAACGCTTTTTGCCATATTTTATGCTTACTACAGATGTATTTAATTTATTGCGGGGAAGGCCGACCAGGGGATGGACACTTCCAATAAGACATCAAAGAAAAATGAAACATAATAGGAGGGCACCCCAAAGAAGCTAATGCTGTCTCCTGTTGCCAGCGGGAACGCCACTACTGGGAGGGGGTACGTGTAAAGGGGTAGGAACCACAATTGAGCACGTGTGGAGGAAGGGGTCAGAGTTGATGAACCAAACCAGGAACCAGGAGGAGACCAACTGACGGCGATGTAGTTGGAGGTATCCAAGTATTTACGCTTGAAGGTGGTCCACTAAGTGCGACTGGAACCAGTGGATAACTTCTTGGAGGGTGGGGGTGGAGCCTGAGATGGCATCCAAGACAATCGTGTGGATAGTCCACATGGCGATTGCAACCACCAAAGCATGGAGGGAGGGTGGAAGAGGGGAGACCATTAATAAAGCAAACATATCCCTAGACAAACTGAAGGGCTGTGCCTGATCCTGGCAAAGTAGACGTTGTACCTCACGCCAAATCGCTTTAGATGTAGGGCACTTCTCCAGGCGGTGAAACAGCATTCCGTACTGGCCACACATGACACAGGATGAGTGTAAAGCGTTAGAGCTCTCAGCAGTACTGTACACCCTCCTCAAGCAGCGCCACACATGTGATTGGATATGAGGCTGCAGAAGAGGGTGGTGGGCGTACTTCCAAATAGTTTTCTGGTTATCAAAGGAATAGGGGATGTCCATCATGTCCAGGTAGTCCATCCTGGACAAGATATGGGGCCTTGCGAATATCAAGCCGTCCAGAATGGGAAGACCCTGTACCTCCTGTGTGAACCGAGGAGAGGGGCGCCCCTCTGGGCAGTGTGTCCACAAAAACGAATTCTCCACTCAGCGCTCCACATGGAAAGGAGGACTTGTTTGAAGTGGGGTGCAGTCCCATGGGGACCAGCGGCCAAAGGATGGGAAGCCAGATATCTCATCAAAGAGTGTGGGTGTGATGGATTGGTAAGGCCCAGGGCGCGGGAGAAGTTGGAGCGGGCCGCGCGGGACCAGTGTTGGGCTGGAACTGTAGGGATTGTAACAGTAGCGATCCAGGTGCCCAGGATCTTTGCAGCATGGGCCTCAAAGTTGAGCAGGCCCATGCCTCCACTATGGCGAGGGCCAAACATGACCTCATGTTGCACTGGTGGTGGGAGGGCCAACCAAAGTCACCCTTGCAGTAGGGCATACAATGACTTAAAGAAACTTGGGGAGAAAGCGATGGCGTGGGCCCCAAACCAAACTTTGGAGAGGAGCATAGAGTTGGCTAGTACAACCCTGCCGGTAAGGGAGGTAGGGTGGGCTCTGAGGGAGGCGATGCATTTCGTCACGTTGTCCAGAATATGGTTAACATCACCTTTGAGGCATATCCGCCTGCCTCCAACTACACCCCCAAATGGCAGACCAGCCTGACGGTGGGGCGCGGCACAAAGGGGAGCACAAGTGGAGCGGTTTGGGTAGGGCAGGGTAAGCAAGCGCTTGCGTTAGCAGATGGGGTGGATTGGAAACCAGACGCTGAGGCCCAGAGGGCTTGATACTGACAAAGTAGAATGATTTCAGTTTTGGAGGCGTTGAGTGCAGCATTACTTACCCTGGAGTAAACCTGGATAAGGGCTTCAAGCGCGCGTGCATCATTATTGTTAGACACCCCAACCACACAGTCATCCACAAACGCCAATATTTTGACTGGGCTTAGCCTTACATGTGGACCCCAGTAAGGCGGGCATTCACATTTCAAAGAAGTGGGTCAAGGCTGAAGTTATATAGGAGTGGGCTAAGGGGGTCCCCTTGGCGTAGTCCCCTTTGAGGGCAGACTACATCCGTGAGAAAGCCAGGGTCGCGCACCACCATTGTGGCGGATTCTGTCAGCTACATCACCCAATTGATGAAGCGAGAGGGTAAGCTGATTTGGTGGAGGCATGCCCTGAGGTAATCCTAGTTAACTCTATCATAGGCCTTCTGTTGGTCTAAAAATACTATTGCACCGGAGGCTGTGGACTGACAGGCGTTGGCCACAGTGTGCACGTTGTCCCAAATCAACCTTCTGGTTATGAAACCGAATTGTTCTGGGAGATGATAGCAGAGACAACAATCCCTAGACGGTTAGCCATGATTTTAGTAAAAATTATAGTATCAGTGTTGGTTAGAAAAATGGGGCGCCAGTTGGCCAAATCTAGCTTATCCCCTTTTTTGAATAGCGTAATGGTGTAGGCCTCTTGCCCTCCTGATAGGAGGCGCGTTTCCAAAAGGCTTAAGAGAGGCAAGCAGCAGTAGGGATAAATACTTGAAGTACTTCTTATAGAACACATAAGGAATGCCATCAGGGCCTAAGCATTTCATATTAGGTGCACCACGGACGGCGGACCAGAGTTCGTCCAGAGTAATCAAATTCATTAACTCTGGGAAATGTGAAACAGTGCGGATGTGTGCACTATTAAGAAAATTCGCCATTTCAACTGGTGGAATCGGGTTAGACTGGTACAATTTGGAGTAATAGTTTGTATCTCAATCGCCACTTTGGCCAGCATATCCGCTACAGAATTGTCTGGCCTTCACACCTGTGTGCAGGTCAAGCTCTGGCGCAGTGCGAAGAATTTTTGAAAAAAGTAAGCGGAGCACATGTCACCCACTGTGATGTGTTTAGCTCTGTACTGAACACAAACCTGATGCTTGTGTTGCCGCTCAAGCACGTTAAGGTGGGTGGCTACTTCCACCCACTTATGACACCAAGCAGAGCTGTAGCCCTTGGCTGAAATGTTGGACTCCAGGTGGGCCAGCTCTGCCAGAGTGCGCGAGATGACCGCTGAGGCAGATAGTGAACGTCGGGAGGAAAGGTGGCAAGCCTGGCAGATTGTGTCCGCCTTGAAGGCAGACCAGGTGGAAATTGGATCAGCGCAAAATAGTGCTACAAGCTCCAGAGCTGTGGTCATGGTTTCCATCCATGAGGAAAATCTTGGCAATGCGATTTTAGCTGGATGATGTTTGCACCAATTTGGAGCCTGAGCAACTGGGTTAGGTAGGTGGAAGGATATCGAAACCAACCTGTGATTGGTGAAATCAATCTTCATCATGGTGAAATGGGAATCTGGGTACAAAATTTCAATGGCGCGAGGATAAGGTTGATGTGGGACATGGACCTTAACTGGCCGTTGTGGATGTGGGGGCGCAACATGTTTTTGAGAAGTGGAGCATGACGCAGCAGAGTATTGCCAACCCTAGGGTGGCCTTGAGGACGCGTAGTTCTACATGTCCCTATGGCGGGGAAGATGAGGAAGGCCAGCAGTTGGTGGATGGGTTCAATGAACAGTTCATGTCACCAACAACGAAAGGGTCAGGGGGTAATGGAATGGATCTGACTGATGAGAAAAATTTCCAATGTTCTCATGCACAGGTCAGGGCGTAAATGCTGATGATAGCATGCACATATGTTGGCCCACAAAACTTGACAACAAGGACACAGCCACTAAGGAAGGATTAAGATGATAAAAATTTAAAATTATTGTTTTTTCAAACTAGCACCCCACAGTGCTCAGACCAGAAGGATAGGGAAGGGAGGAGCATGGATTTCCAGTTTTCCTCAGAACTGCGCGGACAGTGAGACTCCTGGATGGCCAGGATATCCACGGGTAAATTATGTTGTAAAAAACTCAGTTTCCTAGCCCAGGACAGCGAGGCCTTGAGTCCAGTGATGTTTAACATCCCTAAAGTAAAGGCTCCCCCATTGCACCTTGGGTGCAAGGGCAAGGGCACCTGAGCCCTTCAGCCTTCTCTTGTTCTTCACGGCGCTTATCAGCGCCTTGGGTACATGATGCAATGTAGTCAGTGGTATGGGTAGCTTTAGCAGTTGGGTTCGCATTGGCTTTTGCCTTCACTTTTTTCCCGCTGCAGAACAAGATTTTTGCGGTGCATGAATTTTCAGTGCATCAATGCTTGATTTTGAATTTTTGGCTGGGAGGTTGGAGACCAATTCAGTTCCAATTAAGGCTTGGGCGCATTTGTCGGGTGAAATTGACTCGCCCATCAAGATTTCAGCTTGGGCGGCCCAATTGGCTTGGGCATCCCAATCTGATTGGTCAAGAGATTTGTGAGCTGCTTCTGCCACAAAAGTCTCGATGTCCTCCTGGAGCTGGGAGGGCGGGATAGCAGAAGCAGCCTTGGCCACCTCCTTGGCCGCCGACTTGCAGGCCTGTTTGGCCTTCTTCCACTCTTGAGGGGATATTGGGTTCACTATTAAGTAGCAACCCTGTGCTCCCCACGGGAAGGCTGCCTTTGTATCAGAGGTCAGTTCATAGTGGGTCTCCCCGCTGCACATAGCCTCTGAGGAATATTCTTGGTATGTGATGCCCTCCTTGGAGGGGCAGGTGTGTGCCTTGTGGCCAAATGCATCACAATAGGCGCAGATGGGAGGTGCGCTGTCCATGGTGACCCTGAAAGGGTGGGTGGCATGCCCCTCAATATTGACAAAAGTGGTGTGCGGGATTTGGGTTAGATCCTTCGCTATCCCCTCAGCTGGGGTTAGGACTGCAATTGCTTTGCCAGTGCACAGGTGTGGCATCAGCGTAAAGAGCTGCATTTGAATGATTGTATTTCGCCATATATGGTGAGCCCAGCCTTCAGGTGTTGTTTGAGTACGGCGCGTTTGACCATAGTGGGCAGAAAGTCAAAAGTTACAAAAATTTGGTTCGATTTTGTCCATCTGGTGCGCTTAGTTTTGATGACCCGCTGCCCATCTGGGAGGTCTATCACAACGTGCACCATTGCAGCTTCGTCCGCTGCTTCCTTGCTTTTAAAACCAAGATCCAGCCAACCACGTGGCATGGAATGAGGTGCAATGTACACCACGTTCAGGAAATGAGTGTGCACATCCCCACAAAACTTTTCCCAAAACGCCATCTACTGACTATCCAGGAATACCCATAATCCATGTTCCACCGATGAGAGTGGTTGAGAGTGCATCGTATTGATTTACTGGTTGCATCGCGCTTGCCAAGCTAAAATTTCTGGGGAAATGGTTATCACCGGTTTTTTGTTAAGTTTGTCTATTACTCTGGGTTCACCGTGGCGTTTGAAAACTTTAGATGTCACGGGGCCAACACCTGTGTCCTTAACCTTACTTGCCCAACTGCTCCCTGACATGGGCGCTAACTAATCTCCTTGGTGAGATTATCAAACTAATACTAGATTTTAATTTAATTTGTTATAAAAGTGATTGCAACGAGAGAGAAAAGTCCATACTATAGATGTAGTGCACAATTAAAACGAAACTTTTAGAGATTTAATTTAATTAATTAGTGAATATAATACTGAAATTGAGACAGTGAAGCAAAATTCTGGGCGCATAGAACAAAGAGAACGCTTGTCAGCCACTGAACATGAATGCATAAGAGACAGATTAGTGGCTTTGAATTAAAAAATATCTGAGCTAGAGAAACTAGAACAAGTCTGGATACTTCCCATTTTTAATGGCATGCAGCTACACCATCTATCAAGTCTTTATCGCAAACAGATAGAGTTTAAAGGCTTGGTAAAGGACGTGGAAGAATGTGTCCAACACTTTATAAAAAGGAGAAAATGCTGAACAACAAGGCAATAAATTGACAGGTTGAGAGTCTCATTTATCATGCGTGTGCCTTGGACGCTATGATAGATAAATCAATAATTTGAAACACAACAAAGAGAAACCCCGTTGGTAGTATCCAGCAGATCTGAGGATAATTCACAAATACTACACCTTTCCTTACTCATATCAATACAAGCTGACGCTCCTAAATAAGACTTAAACTTCAAACCATATCTAAGATAATGTGCACCACTATTAAAAGGACAATAGTAGGTTATTATCATGTATGAGAAAATAATGGGCGGAGCCAAATTCTAACTAATTTCTCGCCATATAAGAATTAATGAGCCAAAATGCTTAAGAGGAACTAGGTAAAATATTGAAACCAGGTTTCTTATGGTCTGAGGCCAAAGTATTCCTACTATAAGTATTGGTCGCACAGTTTACTTTTAAAATATGTGTCATGGAAATGGCTAATCTGATAAGACTGGCCTGCCAGTCTGGGTGATAAGACACCCAAAACAAAACATCACACCAGTGGCATAGAAACCCACAAAACTTTGTATCATTCTGCAGGGTGAGTATTGGGGGTTAGCTACTAATAATGACCATTAACATTATACCCTTAAGTAACCATACAGTAGTAAGGGTTGTTGCAGAAAATCCAAAGAAGCAGTTTCTCCCAGCACCGCCTGAAGGGTGGGGAAATCTCAGGTAACAGGGGAGGGAGAACTATAGGAGGTGTTATGAAACTTTAAAAATGGGAGGGAATGACCAAAAAGAGTAAGGCAAATAATTTTACTGCAAGTCATCAAAAATAGGAGATAAGACCAAGTGATCACCATGCCAATATCCCTACTCAATCATGGAAGGTAACAGCGTAGTTACAATTTCCACATTTTCCAGTTATTTATTCAGACTGGGTAAAATGTAGCTTGAAGAGTATTCTAGCTAATTGGTAGCAAAATTAATTTAATTTTTTTAGGTTTCTGTGAGTTATTGTTTATTTCAAAGTAAAGTAAGAGAATAGACCAACAGCAGGACCTGTTGGGGCCTGATGCCTTAGAAAATGTAAGCTGGGAATTAGAAGGGGTGTTCATTAACTTCAGTAGTCACTACCATGCTTGATTCCTTCTAACCAAAACACTGAAGCGCTTTCAATACTGATTTGGATCCAACAGTCCAGCCAGACTGGTATCAAATTTTTTTAAAAATTTTAGTGTACTAAACCTGGAGAGCCAATGATGATTTTTCTGCCATCTGGCAGGTTGTGCCCTAGGCCAGGGCATGTAGGGGCGGTCCATTACAATTTGAATTGGTTTGGTATGCCCAACCCCTATTGGTGACAGGCTCGCCTTACCTGGCGGTAAGTGGGAAAGTCAAGTAGGTAAATTAAATCATAAGAGCAATTCAAACGATAATATTTTGTTTAGTATTGACTTAAAAATACTAATGTGTCCTAAAATAGAAGGATATGCCTTCTGGAAGAGTGATAACTGCTAACTTTCAGCTGGCAATGGCTTCTGGCCACCACAGCTCTTGAAACACCCCCTTAATTGTTTCCACCGACTCATTGGTGGTTAAAATAGGGGACGGGACACTCTTCAAGGGGTAGGTCATCACTCACCTCTAATCTACCACATGATCTAGATTGCCCTAGTGATGAGGAGGGAGGCAGCCTTCTTAGCCCTTTCTTGGCTTTGAAGGGATGTTCCTCCTGGTTAAAGTGCACAGGTGCCCCCTAGTACTTACATCATCTTTCCCTTTTTGGATGGGGAGCACCACCACCAGAAACTTGGGCGAAAAAGAAGTTTATATGTGCCTTCAGCAAAATGATGTCCAGGAGTGTGGTAACCATCTGGGGAGTGAAGGAGCTTTGGTGTGTGCTGCGTGAGTAGCCTACACTATCTCACAACAATGGGCACAAATATGGGCACTTACCTAGCTGTTCTTGTAAGAAGGGGGTTGTTGGTAGAATTAAATGATTGGATGATAAGCCTAAATAGATAATGGAAGATCATTGGTTATCCATCAATTTGGGTCAAATATATTATAATTGATTTTTCAAGATGGGTTGATGCTAATTGTATTGACCTTGCAAATAAGAGTTAACTCTGCTGGAGTCTAAATGATTAGGCGAAACACTTAAAATTATAGTGAATAGGGAGTAACTAAGCTAAAAAAACTTTTCTTTCTCGTTGCAAACACTTTTGCAACCCATTCAATTCAAGGCTAAATCTAGTTTGATAATCTCATAGAGGGGATTAGTCTGCGCCCATGTCTGGGAGCAGTTGGGCAAGCAAGGCAAGAGGAGCAGGCGGAAGGCCCACAGCCTCTAACGTTCAAAAACGCCCCGGAGAATCCAGCAAAATAGAAAAAAATATAAAAAAACTGGCGGTCACAATTTCCCCAGAGATACTCATGTGGCAAGCACGATGCAACCAGTACATCAATACGCCACATTCCTAGCCACTTTCGTCGGTGGAATTCAGAGTCTGTGTGTATCTGGACATCCAAAAAATGGCCCTATGGGAAAAATTTTGTGAAGATGTACACAAAATTTTCCTGACCGCGGTGTACATTGCACCTCACTCCATGTCACGCGGTTGGCTGGACCTAGGTTTTGAAAGCAAAATAGCAGCAGACGAGGCTGCAGTGGTGCGCGTAGTGGTTGACCTCCCTGAAGGGCAACAGGTCATCAAAACTAAATGCACCAGATGGACAAAATCAAACCAAATTTTCCTCACGTTTGACTTTTTGCCTACTACAGTAAAACGTGACATTTTGGAGCAACACCTGAAAGATGGTCTCGCCATATATGGCAAAATACAATCTTTCGAAATGCAACGTTTCACGCTGATGCCACACCTGTGCACCGGCAAAGCCATTGCAGTTCTGACCCCAACTGAGGAGATCACGAAGGACCTAACCCAGATCCCGCACTCCACCTTTATTGACATCGCAGGGCACACCACCCACCTATTCTGGGTAACCGTGGAAAGCGCGCCCCCATTTGCACCCACTGTGACGCATTTGGCCATAAGGCACATGCGTGCCCCATTAAAGAGGGCGTTACATTCCAAGAGCACCCCTCGGTGGCCATGGCCAGCGGAGAGGCGCACTACAAACCAACCGCAAGCACCAAAGAGGCTTTCCTTGGGGAGCACAAGGCTGCTACCTATTGGTAAAGCCCATCTCCCTGCAGGAGCGGAAGAAGGCCAAGCAGGCCCATAGGACTGCGGCCAAGGAAGCGGCCAAGGTCACCACCACCATCCCACACTCACAACGCCAGGAGGACATGGAGACCTTCACGGCGGAAGCAACTTGGGAATCCATCACCCAATCAGATTGGGAGGCCCAAGCTGAATGGGCCACTCAATCCGAGGATCTGATGGGAGATTCGATCTCACCCAATTGCTGCACCCAAGCCCCAGTTGAAAATGACTTGGGACCTATCCCAACCAAAAAAAAATTTTTTTGCCCCACTCGACGGTGCACCAAACTTATCCGCACCACAAAAAAATTTGTCTGACGTCGGGAAAACAAAAAGCAAAGGCCAAAGCCAACGCGACTCTTTCCACAAAAATTAACAAAAACCCTGATAGCGTTGCTGCTAATACCCATGCTGCTGTGAAGGCCCGTGGGGACCTGGAAGAGGCTGGTGGGCCAGGGGCCCACCCCTCGCACCTAAGGTGCGATGGGGGAAACCTTCACTCTAGGGATGCTGAATATCGCTGGACTCAAGGCCTCCCCGTCCCAGGCTAGGAAACTGAGTTTTTTACAAAATAATTTACCCGTGGATATCCTGGCCATCCAGGAAACCCACTATCCACGAGGTTCTGAGGATGCTTGGAAAACAATGCTCCTACCATCCCTATCCTTTTGGTCAAAGCACTGTGGGGTGCTAATTTGGAAAAACAATTTTTTAAAATTTACATCTTCAGAAACATTCCTAAATGACTGAGTGCTCGTTGTCACCTTCTCATGGGCTGATGTTGCACACACAATTGTCAACATTTACGCCCCAAACGGTGCACAAGAGCGTCAGGAATTTTTCTTGTCGGTCAAATCCCTCCTGCTACCCCCCAATTCTTTCCTAATTGGTGACATGAACTGTTGGCTAACCTCACCAATGGACCGGTGGCTGCCCTCACCCCACACCCCACAGGATCACGTAGAACTACGCGTTCTAAAAGCCACCCTTGGGTTAATGGATGCGCTGCCGTGACATGCCCCACTGCTCAAAAACATGACGTGTCCCCACATCCACAATGGCCAATTAAGGTCCATGACCCGCATTGACCTTATTCTAGCACTGGCAAAATTCCAACCCCACATCTCCCACTTCAAAACAATGAAAATGGAATTCTCCAACCACTGACTGGTCTCAATAACATGCCACTTACCCGTCACAGTTGCAAAGGCCCCACATTGGTGCAAAATCCGCCCCCCAGAGCTTGCGTCGCCAGGATTTTCCACGTGGGTGTAAGAGGCAACTTTGGCAAAAATGTTTGTTGCACCGTTTTGCGCGGACCCCATTTCCACATGGGCAACTTTCAAAAAAGACACCATCTGCCACTATCGCCATCTCTCATCCAGACGCTCATGAGCCACATTGGCGGTTATATCGCGCGCGCTGGCGGAATTATCCCACTTGGAGTCCAACATTCCAGCCTCAGGATATAGCCCTGCATGGGGCCAGAAGTAGGCGGAGGCAGCAGCCCACCTCAACGCACTTGAAAGGCAACACAAACATCGGGTTTGTGTCCAATACAGGGCCACACGCATCACTAAAGGTGACAAGTGCACCGCATACTTCTTCAAAAAAAATTTTGCACCATGCCAGAGTGTGGCCTGCGCACAGGTGCGAAGATCGGATAATTCTATTGTGGACACACCAGCCAAAGTGGCAATTGAAACGCAAAGATATTACTCCAAGTTATACCGAGCTGAACCAATTCAGCTGGCCAAAATGGCAGAATTTCTTGACAGAGCTCATATCCGCACCATTTTCCAATACCCGGAAATAATGAATTTAATTAATCTGAACAAATTATGGACTACCATTCGCAGTGCGCCAAACTGAAAATGCCCAGGCCCAGATGGCATTCCATATGAGTTCTACAAAAAATATTTTAAATACATATCCCCATTGCTGCTAGCCTCACTCAACCAAAGCCTGTTGGAAACACGCCTCCTACCAGGAGGACATGAGGCTTTTACAGTCACACTCTTCAAGAAAGGGGATAGGCTAGACTTAGCCAACTGGCGCCCCATTTCTCTAACAAACACAGACACCAAAATTTTAACAAAAATCATGGCTAACCGTTTAGGGACTGTAGCATCTGCCACCATCTCTCCAGAACAATTCGGTTTCATCCCCAGAAGGTCAATTTGGGATAACGTGCACTCTGTGGCTAATGTGTGTTAGTCCACAGCCTCTGGGGCACTTGTATTCTTGGACCAACAAAAGGCCTATGATAGAGTAAACTGGGAATACCTTAGGGCCTGCCTCCAACAATTCCGCCTACCTCCCCGCTTCATTAACTGGGTGATGCTGCTCACGGAATTTGCAACAATGGCTGTGCGCGGCCCAGGTTTCCTAACGGATGTATTCCATCCTCAAAGGGGCCTGCGACAAGGGGACCCCCTGAGCCCACTCTTATACAACTTCAGCCTTGACCCACTACTGCGAAATGTGAATGCCCAACTCACTGGGGTCCATGTGCCAGGCCAAACCCCAGTCAAGATGATGGCATTTGCAGATGATTGCGTGGTGGGGGTGTCCAATAAAGATGCACGCGCGCTTGAAGCCCTCATCCAGGAATATTCCGGGTAAGCAACACGGCACTGAACACCTCCAAAACTGAAATCATCCTCCTTGGTCGGTTTCAGAACTGCTGGGCCCCAGCAAGTAGTTCCCAACCCAGCCCAGCTGCTCGCCCAAGTCTACGCCTTACTAACTCAAAACACATCGCTCCACTGGTGCTCCCCTTTGTGCCACGACCTACCATAGGACTGGTACGCCATCTGGGCGTGTGGTTGGAGGCAGGAGGATACGCGTCGGCAGTAATGGAGGGCCATATACTGGACAACGTGACAAAGCGAATCGCCTCTCTCAGAGCCCACCCTACTACCCTCACTGGCAGGGTTGTTCTTGCCAACTCTATGCTCCTATCCAAAGTCTGGTTTGGAGCCCACGCCATCCCCTTCTCCCCAAGCTTCTTCAAATCCCTGTATGCTTTGCTACAAGGTTGGCTTTAGTCAGGCCGCCCTCCACCAGTACGGCTAGAGGTCATGTTTGGCCCTCATCATCATGGTGGCATGGGCCTACTTGACTTCAAAGCCCATGCCGCTAAGATCCTAGGCACCTGGATTGCGGCCGTCACTACTCCTACACTCCCATCCCAACACTGGTCCCGCACGGCCCGCTCCAACTTCTCCTGAGCCTTGGGCCTCAACAATCCATCAAACCCCCACTCCCTGATGAAATACCTCGCATCACACACATCAGCCACAGGTCCTCACGGGACCAAAACCCACTACAAACGAATCCTACTCTCCATGCGAAGCGCAGAGTGGAAAATTCGTATTAGTGGACATACAACCCAAAGAGGCCGCCCCTCTCCTCAGTTCACACAAGAGGTACAGGGGCTACCCATCCATGATGGCGTGATCCCCATTCGACCCCAAGTCCTATCCAGGGTGGACTACCTGGACATGATGGACATCCCTTATTCCACTGAGACCCAAAAGACTATCTGGAAATACGCACACCATCCTCTGTTGCAGCCTCAAGTCCGTTCCCATGTGTGGCGCTGCCTGAGGCGGGTGTATCGTACAGCTGAGCGCTCTAATGCTTTACACTCATCCTGTGTCATGTGTGGCCAGTATGGAACGCTGTTTCACCGCCTGGAGAAGTGCCCCACCTCTAAAGTAATATGGCGCGAAGTCCAACGTCTGCTAGGCCAGGATCAAACACATCCCTTCAGTCTGTCAAGAGATATGTTTGCTTTATCAATGGCCTCCCCCTCCCACCTCTCTCTTCGTGCTCTGGTGGTTGCAATCGCCATGTGGACTATCCACACGATTGTCTTGGATGCCATCGCCGGATCCATCCCCACCCTCCCTGAAGCTGTCCACAGATTCCGGTCTCATTTGGTGGATCACTTTCAAGCGTGGATGTTTGGATATCTCCCACCACGTCGCCGGCAGCTGTCTCCTCCTGGTTCCCAGTCTGGTTCATCAAATCAAACCCCTTCCTCCACACGTGTTCAATAGTGGCTACGCCCCCTACACACGTTCCCTCCCCCTTCCCATAAGTGGCGTTCCCGCTGGCAACAAGAGATAGCATCGCTTCTCTGGGGTGCCTCACCTGGTACTGAGTTTTGTCTCGTCTGAGTCATATTCAGAAGTGTCCGTCCCATGGTTGGCCTTCCCCGCAATAAATTTTAATTTAAAAGGGAGTAACTAAGCTGAAGGGTCAAAACCGACCAGGAACAATAAGATATGTGCAGTATGTGAAGTAAAGGAAGGGGGTTGGTTGATTATAAGAAAAAGAGGGGATACATCGATGAATCCCCCCCTTGGGTTGGGACCATCTAGTACTAAAAAGAAAGAGAGGGGATAGTAGGGAAAAGAAGATATAGCAGTAGATGGCTGCTCATTATACATATTACATTAAATAAAAGTGGTGTCACCAAAGCAATTGCTTTGTGTTCTTATTGCATTTATCAGTTCATTTTGGGGTTTGACGATTCCCATATTGTCCATCCGTTGCTCAGTGGGCTTGACCCTGTGCAACACTTACAGCAGTTAACTATATCACTAATTATATACCAGTGGTGCTCACTACAAGGGACCCATTGATCAACACGCTAAAAAGTCAGATATTTGCCAAGCAATAAAACAACAGATCAACTTGATGGAATACTACCGAAGTTTAATGAGTTATCACAATATGCAGAACTAAAACTAGTCCTGTATTTAATACTTCAGACGCAAAAAATGTTTTTCAGAAAAATAGGGATATAATGGATCAGATTGATAAGGCCTTCCATCAACTGCACCTAGTTGTTTTCCAAGACAGCCAACTTTCTGGCTGCTTGGTTGGCATTACAGAGCAAGTCACTGTGAAGGGCGTAAATTGGATAGTGAAGCTAGAGAGGGAAAGGCCTGCATAAACAAGATGCCCCTGTTCAACCGTGATGGGAACATACACAGATTTTGTAAGCAGTTCAAATTGCAATAGAGGGGTCTTCAGATTAGCATATGGCTTTTGGATTTTTGGAACTTTGAGCTATCTAGTGCTATTATAACCCAAACTCCAACAAATGGTGGAGTGTAATCGCTGAAGAATAATAAAAATAAGTAAACTTTAAAAACTAGAAACTGAGGTTTTTATAGTTTTTATTATGTCCTGTGGGGGAAAGAAAACGAACCCTCTTGATATCTGACCAGTCAGTATTTAAACTGTATCAAGGGCTAAAGGAAATTTAATAATAAATTCAGATGGCTTGTTACAGTCCAAACAAGGAAATATACAATTTCAGCCTATTAAAGCATCGTAGAACTTGCTTCACTTTGGCTGAACGGTGTATGGGGAGTTAATTTTTGGTAATATGTACCTGTGGGCTAACAACTTAATGAATTTCAGCCAATCCCCATTTGCTAAAATTATTTCACCTTGAGGGACCTCCGCCACGCCTATAGAAGGGGATGGTCCCCATTTAGGTGTTGAAGGTAATTGGACGTGGCAAGTAGAAATTGTCAATGAACTCCCCAGGCTCCCTTGCATAGTTGAGGCAATTCTATTGCCTGACTTTTTTCTAATTTCCAATTTAGTATTTGTAACAGTGTTACCCTGAATTGCGGGTTTCACTGAAAATTGGCCAGGGTCCTTTGGCTGATAAAATTGCTACTAATATTTAAATCAGTCATATTATTATCGCAGACTTGTAAAAGTCTGACATTTCCCCTTTTTGGCCGATTTTGATCCACAACATTCTTATCTTGAAGCTGGGAGGGCAAATGTCTGACATCACCCCCCTCAAGAATGTTGAAAAAGAATAGGGCTATAAGAATCAGCCATGAACTCAGGTGATAGTAACTCTTGTTGGAAGGGATTTGATGGAGTATTCCTCTCCTCGCTTGTAAGTGACTACAAAGGGGCCTTCCCAAATATACCCTTATTTCTCCCTTCTAGGGGTGATGCAATTGTGATAGTAAAGTACCAAGTCAGATACTTGGAAAGAAGGAATAGGGGGCTGAAGCACATTAGAAGCTTAACCCTCTTTTGTGACAATTTGGCCAAATTAGTCATAGCCTCTGATTGTAACTGAATAATGTGCTGGGCCAACTTCTTCATGGCTTGCTCAGGGTCAGCCCTTTAAGTAAAAATGTCTTTGGTTAATAATGCTGGCACTCCAGGTTCTCGTCCATACAACACTCAGAAAGGTGAAATCTTAATGATTCTATGGTAACAGATACGGTAGGCCATGAGGGCACTAGGTAAGTACTAATACCAGTGAAGGGGGTCTGAAGTGGCCATTTTTCGTAGTATAGAAACCAGGGTCCCATTTGCTCTTACCACAGTACATTGGTTGAGGGGTTATAGGGGTCCAAAAAGAGCTGTTGCATGTCCATGGTAATAGTGAGAATTTTCACCACACTAGAGGTAAAGTTTTTCCCATTATTACAGAGAAGAACCTGGGGGCAACAATGTCGACCAAAGGTATTCTGATGAAGGAAAGTGGCCGTAGCCTTGGCTGTTTGAGCAGGGAGCGCTACAGCTTTAACCCACTTAGTAAAATGGTCTACGCCAACCAAAATATATTAATTTACCCCAGTCTCTGGGGTAGGGGTCCAACAACGTCTAAATTTATGGTGTGGAATGGTTTTTGAGGCGTAGTGGGTTGGTATTAATAATGGGTTTTAAAGTTGGATTTTTTTTGCAGGTCACACAGGCATCCAGGACCTCAGTTATGGTCTCCATGATGCCCTCCCAATAATAGCGTTCTTTAATCCACTCATAGATCTTACGTACCCCACTATGCCCTTGCATAGAATGGGACTCCAAAATGACTGGCACTCGCTCAGATGGCCGGAGTTAGGGCAATTAGTTTACCCCTACTTTCTTATATATATTCCCTTTGTCCACTTTTGTGTTGTAGGAGTGTCGAGCTAGCATCTTCTGGATGGGTTCATCCTCGTCCTCCCAAGCATCAGGGGTCATTAGGAGGTCATGTAACCTCTCAGCTTCACTATTATCTAAATGAAGGGCAGGCAGCCGCATCAACCCATCAACGTTCATATATAGCTCATTCCTGCCCGATGCTCAATTTCCATGTCCTAATCTGGAGCTTAAGAGCCCAGTGAGCCAACCGCCCAGTGGGGTCCTGCATATACTGCAACCACTTTAAGGATGCGTGGTCAGTAATCACTTTGAAGAAAGACCCATATAAAAAGGGCCAGTAATGTTTCACAGCGAGAAGGACAGCAGGCACTCCTTCTCAGTGACGCTATGATTGCGTTAAGCTTTTAAGAGCATCTTGCTATAATAAGAAACAGAATTATCAACCCCATGCTTGTCTAGCTGTGCCAAGATAGCTCCAACAGCATAATTGGAGGCATCTGTGAATAGCATAAAGGGCTTGCCATAGTCAGGATGATGGAGGATAGGCCTTTTTTGTATTAGCCCTTTAAGGTCTCAATTGCAGCTTTTTGTTCCCAACACAATGAAATGGAGTGTTCTTAGTTAAGAGGCGGACAAGGGGCTCACTGATCTGGGCGAACTTGGGGATGAATTGATGATAATACCTCATCATGCTCGTGAATACTCGAATGTTGCGAAGTGTTCTAGGCTCCATCATCTTTGATATAGCAGCAACTTTATCTTGTAAAGGTTGTATCCCATCTTGAGAGATGGCGTGCCCAAGGAAATCCAGCCTTTTCTGAAAGAAATTACATTTTGATGGCTTCAATCTAATGTTAGAAGCCCGCAGGCATTGGAACACTTCTTTCAAGTGATAAGCTGCTCATTTGAAGTCTTGCTAAACACCGTAATATCATCAAGATAGTCGATGACGCAGCTTAATTTAAGGTCCTGAAAGATATGACCCATGGCTCTCTGGAAAGGGGAGGGCGCGTTGCACAATCCTTGTGGTAGTCAAGTAAATTGTAGCCCCTCACTATAAATATGAGCACATTTCTCCTGATCTTGGGGATAAAGATCCATTTTCCAATAGCCACTAGTCAAGTCCATGGCGGAAAAGTAGTTAGAACTGGAGAGTTGAGCTAGGGCATCGTAAATGTATAGGATAGGATAGATATCCTTCTTTGTAAAATTGTTCAATTTGTTAGTCCATAACAACCCAATAACCTCCATTTTTATTTTTATAAGGAGGAGTGGGGACGACTAAGGACTTTGAGAAGGCATTAGCAGCCCCATGTCCAGAAATTGTTTAAGATCCATCCTCATCTGGAGCTTCTAAACTTAGGATTTCTAATAGGTCTTGGATCAGATAGGTTTGGCATCACCAACATCAATGGTATGTGTCCAACCCTTCATATGCCCATAGTCAGTATCAGACTTGGAGAAGATGTCGCGATAAGTATTCAGTAAAGGATGAACTTTTTTAAGCTCAGTTAAAGTTAGCTCATCAGAAATCTGAACGTTGGGAAGCGCGCATATCATTTGGTCAGTATGTAGTCCCATATTTAGCATAGACCTAATATAATGGACTTGGTGAATGTCCTCAATTAAAATCATCATGGCTTTTCCAATATCCTGATGCTTTTGTATAACCATGTCCTTGTTTATACGATTCCCCAGCAGAAGGTTAATATGTCGCTGATAGGCGGGGTCTAGGATACCTGGCAACACCTGAGGTTTCAAAGCGCTTATTCCATCAATTCTTGTCTGGTGCAGGAAGCAGCTGCAGGGGATTTGCACCATAATCTTGGTGTCTATCATCTTTTGTTCACCTGATTTGACTACTGCCTCTTCTGATGAATACAAGGGAATGCCCTCTGTCAGCGCTACAGTTCTTTGGACTGGCGCCAAGGTTTGAAGGTGGCTCGAAGCTGCTAATTTGCAGAAAAGGTAGAGAAGGAAGTGGTAAGCTGGGTAGGTTAATTGATATTTTATTAGGCTTAGAAGGATTCAATACTTATAGGGTGTGTTGGAACTCGGTGCCTTTCAGGATTGTTGGGGCCTCATCCATTCAGGATCTTTACTGATCTTCTGAAATGGCCTCCTTGTGGGCATCTTCAATGGGTGGTGTAGCTCACCTGACCAAATGGATGGAAACGCCACCCCACGTGACTTAGGAATAGGGGAGGAGGATCCTGAAATTGATTTAACTCAGTTAGGTTTGACGACTGATCCAGTAGGGCCAAATTTGGAAGGGGGAATTCCATTATTATCTTGAATTCCAACAATGCCCCCCCTCAAGATCCTGTCAGAGGGGGGAATACGGCTGCAGGAACTGACTATGCACCCAATTTACCACGGCTCCTTGGTTGACATCAGCAATGGATACTTGGACTTCACCCTATGAATAACTTTATAGGGTCCAGACCAAAGTACTTCGAGCTTGTTTTGTCAGCTTAAGGTCAATGATGATAAAAGAGAATGAGGCCACCTAATTGAAAATCTGGTAAGGAGGGTCATCTGAGATTTGATCGAATGTCTCTCTTCCAGTGGTGGTGATAATGCCTTGAGTGGCTTGGGCTTGTAGCTGGACAATTTTATCGGCTAGAGCCCTCATAGTTAAATTGGAGCTCTCAGGGGTGGAGGTCTTGAGCATTGGCTGGACGCTACTTGGCAGCTGAGGTGCCTACCCATATAGGGCTTCAAATGGGGACATTTTGATAAGACGGTGATAGCTTACTCAGTAGGCAAGTAAGGCGCTGGGTAGGTAATGGTTCCAACGAGCAGGGTCCAAGGCAGCTAATTTTCAAAGGATAAAAATAATAGTTGTGTTAGCCCATTCAACTGTCCCATTACTATAGGGGTGGTAAGGTGCAGCGATACTCTGGGTAGTGCCAAATAGCGAGGTAAGTTTTTGCATTACCTGTGAGGTGAAGTTCAATCCATTGTCTGAGAGTAAGGTTTGGGGGCACTCATGCTGGGTGAAAACGGATTGAACTCGGAATAGGGCGGTGGCCTTGGCAGTAGCAGCCAGGACTGAAATTGCTTAACCCACTTGATTAGATGGTCCACGGCTAGGATAATATATTTATGGCCATGCAACTCAGTGGGAAGGGGGCTTACCACATTAATGCTTACCACATTGAAGGGACCAGTTGGGG